>CM033641.1:181850870-181948617 GCA_019512145.1 Engystomops pustulosus
GGGCGTCATATACTGCCGAGCAGAAATGCGGGGCCTACCTCGGTCCAGGTCTCAAGGCTCATACCTCCTCCAACCTCTCTTGTCGTCTTTTTTAATCCCTCCCACGAAGTACCATCCGTGGGCATGGCGCCATCAGTCGGTAGCGCTAGGCACAGCAGCAGTGCCGTCGCTAAGCGAAGCAGGCGGTGCTCAACTGCTGAGCCTAGGCGGATAAAAGGCACCACCGCCCAAGAGCTATTACAGGGCATTTCAACATCAAACTTGTTACTTTGATCGCCACATGCTGTGTAATCCACAAAAATATAATTGCAAACTTTTTATCATTTACCGATATTATGTCAGCGCTTCTGCGCATTGTTTACATTCCCCTCACCGGCATATCCTAAACTTATAAGAACGCAACTCCACTTGATCTATACAAAAGGTTCTTAGAGTGCTGTTTGGGGAGGTAGCTAGAGCCAGGGCTTGGATTGCGAAAGCTCGTTGGAAGCGGAGCGCCAGTCCATGCCAAGATCCAACTAACATAGTTTTAACTGCAGCACCTTAATCTACTAATAGTTCACTGCCTCCATACATGGTCTACCCCTTACAAACGAGCTGTGTCAGGCAGAATTTTGGGTTGTTTTCATGGCTTCCATGTAACTTTGTCGCCACCATGCGGTGTAATCCACAAAATATACTGGCAAACTTTTACATTACCGATATTATTTGAGCGATCTTGCTCACCTCCTTTGGTTCCTCTCTGGCAACCATTGGCTTTGAAGCCTGAGTTCCATTAGGGTATGTGCATGCCACTCTCATAGAAGCATCCCCCCCCCGCTGCCGCTGCCTTGCAATGCCGTCCCTATAGTGTCAGGGTCAATATTGGATGTTTTAGATGCTATCTAGATTCATTCTGTCCTCTGTCATGGCCATGCTGTTGCCATAATTTGAAATGTGCGATTATGCAGCCTAGAGGCATTCCATGCATGCTGCCCCTGCTGTTTCCTGTACATTTCGTGGTGTTTCCATCCTTTTTGAGGTTCCCAGTGTTTGGCCAAGCTCCTGTGCAGAGCCTTGGTCCACTTGAAAATGCTCGAGTCTCCCATTGACTTCAATGGGGTTGTTATTCGAGACGAAGCAATCGAGCATCGGAAAAGTTCGTCTCGAATAACGAGTACCCGAGCATTTTAGTGCTCGCTCATCTCTATTAATGTGCGGGAATCCCTGGGGATCTAGGGGGAGATTATCATTAGGCAGGAATTTTGAGCAGTTCTATAGGCTTGTTGGCTGGAGACTGGAAGAACACCAACCCATTCCCACCATTCCAATCTATGTGTCGATGGTCTGACAGTACCGCCACCTGCTGCCGCTGCCTCTGCATGCCGTCCCCTATAGTGTCAGGGTCAATTATTGGATGTTTTAGATGCTATCTAGCTTCATTCTGTCACTCTGTCATGGCCATGCTGTTGCCCATAATTTTGGCATAATGGTGCATTTAAGCAGCCTCAGAGGCATCCATGCATGCTGCCCCTGCTGTTTCCTGTCCATTTCCGTGGTGTTTCCATCCTTTTCTGAGGTTCCCAGGTGTTTGGCCAAGCTTCCCTGTGCAGAGCCTTGGTCCCCTTGAAAAATGCTCGAGTCTCCCATTGACTTCAATGGGGCTCGTTACTCGAAACGAGCACTCGAGCATCGGGAAAAGTTCGTCTCGAATAACGAGTACCCGAGCATTTTAGTGCTCGCTCATCTCTATTAAAAATGACTTTTAAAGGGATTTGCCATGTTTCAATAAATATCCTCTATTAGACATGTCTCTGCCTGTATACATACCTGCGTCTTTGCCCTGTAGTCTTACCTGTTCTCAGTATACTGCCCTCTGCATACACACACAGTTGCTGGCTCTCACACTGCTCTAGATCGTCCTCATGGCACACTCTGTGTTTCTTTTCTGACAGTCCATCTATACTGACAGAGACAGGGAGAATGGGTATGGGGCGCCGTTTGTTCACAATGTATTCTGTGCAACAAAATGTGTTCAGTGGCACAAAATAAATTTTGTGATCACAGAATTCATACTATGGACACAGAATTCAATGTTGTCATCACAAAATCTGTTTTGTGCTTACAAAAGTAATATTTATCGACCCAAATTGCCTTTTGTCATTACAAAAATCATTTTTGTGTGCACAAAATCAATTAGACTTTCACAGAATGCACAAAAATAATTTTGTGATGCAGTTTATTTTGTGTGAACAGAATGTATTTTGTGTCACAAAATATAATTGTTTGACTACAAAATGCCATTTTGTCGCACAAAATACGATTTTGTGTCACACACAATATTATTTTGTCATACAGAATTCATTTTGTCTCACAAAATGTATTCTGTCACACAGAATTTATTCTGTCTCACAAAATGCATCTTGTAATACAAAATTCACAAAATGCATTCAGTCACACAGAATTAATTTTGTCACACAAAATGCATTTTGTCATACAATGTTCACAAAATCTATTCTGTAACACAGAATTAATTTTGTCTCACAAAATGTATTCTGTCACACAGAATTAATTTTGTCTCACAAAATGCATTCTGTCACACAAAATGCATTTTGTCATACAAAATTCACAAAATGTATTCTGTAACACAGAATTAATTCTGTCACACAAAATGCATTTTGTCATACAAAATTCACAAAATGCATTCTGTCACACAGAATTAATTTTGTCAGACAAAATGCATTTTGTCATACAAAATTCACAAAATTTATTCTGTCACACAGAATTAATTTTGTCTCACAAAAGGCATTCTGTCACACAAAATGCATTTTGTCGTACAAAATTCACAAAATGTATTCTGTAACACAGAATTAATTTTGTCACACAAAATGCTTTTTGTCATACAAAATTCACAGAATTAATTCTGTCTCACAAAATGCATTCTTTCACTGTGAAATTTTTTGTCGCATCAAAAAGTTAGTAAATACAAAATTACCAAATAAATGAAGTAATTAACCCCTTGACCCTGTATAATATATTCAATTGTGTGCACCTGTGGTTTAAATTCATCGAACACCTCTGAACATTTTTTAGGATTACCCCCCATTGTTCTCCAGTATATTCAATTGTGTGCACCTGTGGTTTAAATTCATTGAACACCTCTGCACATTTTTTAGGATTACCCCCCATTTTTCTCCAGTGATACCACCTACATCTTTCTCCCATTTAACCTGACACACGTGATATAAATTCTGCTCAATAATATTCCTTAGAAAGTGATAAATTTTTGCTAAGTTTTTTGGTGCCAATTCCATATTCCATATTACATTCCACTTCGTGTTATCTTCAATTAAAAAAATATCTAATTTTTTTTCATTCTTTAATGCGTGAGATATTTGCCTATATCTAAATAGTTCCTTATCAATAAGTAATCCGAGCTGTATATAGTGATTGCTGGGGGAGCTGTATACAGCGATTGCTGGGGGAGCTGTATATATTGATTATTGGGTGGCAGTAAACAGTGTTTGCTGGGGGAGCTGTATATAATGTTTGCTGGGGGAACTGTATATAGTGATTGTTGGGGGAGCTGTATACAGTGATTGCTGGGGGAGCTGTATATAGCGATTGCTGGGGGGCGGTATATAGCGATTGTTGTTCCCTGTCTGTACTACATTCAATGTGGGCCCCCACCAAGCTTAATCCGGCCCTGGTTATATGCACGTCATGAATCTCATCATCTCTGATCTGTCTCATCTCTCTTGTTCCCAAATGTCAGATACTAGTAGAATGTTCAGAAACTAAATGAAAGTGTATATAACCCTGTACCTTGATAATATAACCACATTGTCAGCACATAGAACTAGTTGGATCATAATGTGTCTGCTTAGAGAGTCCCTGCCAACACTCTGGTATATTACACTGACCATCACTGAGTGATAGGATCTAAAACAGCAATAAAACTGAGTTAAATTGTAAAGTAAGGGGTTAAAAATCTTTATTGTGTAAACATCACTTATAAGTTCAATGGCAACTACTCCCAACATCGGCTATAAACAAATTTCAATTTCTTTATTGATAAAAATGTGTTACATACCTGGGGAGAGAAAGTGATACAAGACCATGCACAATTCAAGCGACTTACCATGGGTGGTAAGTGAGGTATTAAGAGTAACATTTATGGAGTAGCCTTAAAGCTTCTTTCTTATTCATAGTTTCTCATGTTTCGATAGACGTTTTATAATAATGCATGAGATTTATGTTAATTATCTATTGTTGTAAACGTTGCAGTATTAGGTCTGATATACTGGTGACTTCATATTTGTTACATGCTGAATGCACCCTGCCCCCAGCCTTATGTCTGCGGTACGTGAAAAGGATATTCGCTATAACCATCTTCTTTTTAAGAAACTGGACACAATACAAAAGAGTTTGTAACAAAGACTCAGGAAATGTCAGTATAAATTTAGCTGCCTCTATTAATCAGGGCTGAAGACAAAGACCATGGGTGTGCAGGAAGCACTAGTGACACTTGAGAAATACAGATTTACATGGCTGCGGACCAGTAGTTTAACCTTTATCATGACAAAGTACTGATATTGTCTACTTTCAGTCACAAAAAAACTTTGTATTCGTCTATGTGTACCATATTTAAAGCAGAACATGGGAATATTCATACGTATATTCACCCTAAATGTTTTTATTCTCCTGAAGATGTGAATGAAATGAACCAGAGAATATGTTCTGCCTACTTATTAAAGAGTCGCCTTTCAGTTGCATGGCTACTCTGTAATAGTTCAGTATTCCCAAGCAGAAGTAAAATAGATTTTACCATTAGTGTTGTATGGTATCATATTTCTGTCCCGCCTATGTATTATCTCTTCTAAAATGGGTCCTGATAGGATTTCTAAATGTAAAAACCATGCAATACTCCAAGCTCTTAGTGTAGACCAGCAGTTGGCCATTTAAAAACCATAACATCTCAGGTCTTCAGAAATCGGAAGATGATTTTAGTGCAGCACAGTCACAGCAGGGACAGCAAAGTACTTTACAAAAAAAGTTTAGGCGCCTTCTTACAAGAAAGTAAAATAGATGCTTATATAATGATAAATAATTATTTATTCCACGTGACTTACCTTGGTCATATGCCATACTTTGGTTCAATATTTATCTCATTATTTAAAAGGAATCCTACCAACATGCTACTGAGGTCCCTGTTGTGTTTAGCTCAATGCCACTCTCCACTGCTTAATTCAATGCTAACAAAGGTAAAAGTTGCCAGGATGGCACCTACCACAGTCTGCTTCAGGCCATCTGCTTGTGTACATTACATATCACCTGATAACAATAAGGTTAGTAGACCTTTCTTTGCCATGCATGTAACCGTTGTGCAAAGCTTGTGCAGTGAACTAAAGGTAATTGATACTAGCTTTACCTTGTGCAATGTACATGTACCGAAAATCTGAAATAGACTCCTATGAGTGTCAATATTTGACCTTGGTTCAAATTATGGTATGATGGTGGCTTAGTGGCCTCAAACAAACTGATAAGCATGAACTCTTGGGGAGGAAATACAAGACTGGTCTGGACAATGTACTTGCCTGCAATGAGAAATACTCATGATACCCCAGTAAATATATCTGAAATTCTTTTGTAGGCTTTATAGAAAATGCTACACTATTTTACATTGTGTCTCCTGTTAGTAATGCAGTTGTAATAGGTGTGGTGAGTTTCAACAACCCCTGTCTTATCATTTTAAGTAAGAGTAGGGTCTGCCCGGTATGTTTGAAGGTTTGGTATTTCTGATGGCAAGAATATTGCATTATTTGTCCATCAATAGAATGAAACTGAAAAGAGAGGAACACACATTAATAATCACTAATGCGAGTGGAGACTAAGAATTTCCAATCATGTTATGTTATGCATTTAAAAAGACTTGAAATATAAATATGAAATATCATTGCATCCAGTAAGCAGCAGATGACTGAAATATAAATCATGTTTAACATTTTTTTTCAGACCGAGTGAAGTCTGGATCATGAACCAACTTAACGTGTCAAGTAAAATGTCTTTCCCCTAGAGATAATAAATTCCTCCACTTCCTATAGACCCGGCTGTTACTTACACCTGATCCACCACTTGCACAATTGGTCACAAAACATTTGAGCATAACATGTTATGGGATATGCCTACGACAAGATAAACATTGCAAGTTTTACATGTTACACTGAAAACCTTCTTCAAATAATACTGGATTAGCATAGGTGAAATTATATGTGCAAACTCCAAAAGTATTACCATATGTTACACATGGAGCTACTTATTATAAACAGTACTGCTTGGTAAGCTTCCTTTTACTTTGTTTCCATTTAAAGCATAGAAATATAGTAAAATGCCTTTAATCAATGAAATCTAATGATGCTGGATTATGCAGTGTACCAGTTTATTGGAAAGACGTAAAAATACATATAAAACCCAATTATAATGGTTTTTGGGGTCATCAATTCATATTCACCATTATCGACTACTGGGGTATTATCTGATTGTCTGATCAAAATCTTTGTATTAAAGTACTTAAAATATGTAAATTCCAGAATTCACCTTGATCATCTCATCTATCAGTCATATTAATGAATGTCTCTGACATTCTCTGACATAAGTGATATCGGACCTTCACACAGACCATAGAATTGTACAATACACTTAGGCCCACATTTATTAAAAACAGTGCAAACTGCACTTGGGGTGCAGAATTTTGTTTTGCAGACACTTTATGAATACATGTGCTAGCAGTTTGCAATGAAAAGAATGTCCAAAGTCACACAAAAAACTGGTGCAGGGGTTTTAATAAATGTCGGCCTTAGTCTCTGGTGCTACACCTCCCCATGGATGTTCCTATCCCTTATCTCTGGTGCTAGGTCCCAAATTAAAGGCTTCTTAGTTTAAAGAACCTGCAAGACAAACAAGACACTTGGAAAAAAAATGCTAAAATAGATTAAAAAAATAGCCAAAATAATGAAAATAATACCTCCAGAAACATTTGGAGTTAACAGTAAATGCTGCTATATTACCAGCAGTAACTTACCACAGAGCCCTGTTATTGAATAAAAGACTTGTCATGAATAGGTTAAAATTTTCCAAGAAACTCTCTGGGGGAATTTTTCATTGTAGTTATGGCAATTTTCTGGCATACAAATGTTTAAAAATTGTATCAACTGCCAATTTTTCACAAATTTGCACCTTTTTTTGCAACATTTGCTAACCTACTCCACTTTTTATGCCTTCTTATTCAAAATTCATCAAGTCACAGATACATGAAGTTTGACATTTCAAAAACAAATTCACTCCCTCCCCCGGTATGAAATACTTTGCAGACATTAACACTTCATATGTCACATTTATCAAGCAGTTTACGTCACTATGATAAATCTCACATACAATAAGTTACTAAGACTAAAAAAATGGTGCAAGAATCCTGCTTTGTGATAAATCCCCTCCATCCAGTGGCTCAAAGATGGTGCAATATTTTAAGGGTTGATAAAAGTCAATTTTTTACTTTTGGGATTACACCAGAATGCCCTGTGAGGACTGTAAAACATGGTAAGGCCCAAATCATGATGTTTGGATGTTTTTATTCCAATGTGTTGGGTCTATTAATTTCATAAGAGCAGTCAGAGAAATGGGAGATTCAATATGATGATGACCCCAAGACACCAGTCATTGAACGACAACAATAATAGAGTGGCCAGCCAAATCTCATGACCTCAATTCCCACAGAGAACTTGTGCGGCGACAGCAAAATAGCAATTTATCAAGCTAAAACCAAAAATTCTGAAGAACTGTGGATTTGTCATGGACTAGGATACCTCTTCAAAGGTGCCAAACGTTGTTTGACTCCATCCAACGATAACTTTCCTCACTTGGTTATACTATCAATAGTAGTCCAGTCAAGTGATTTTAATTTTTTTTTCAGTTACTAGTTTATATAATGATATTGAATGTTACTACTTGGAGTATAATGATGGGAAAAAAACTTGTTCCCAAGAATTAACCCTTAAAGGGTTAATGTTATTTCCTTTAAAAAGGAACCTATCAGTAGTAATTAACTTCAGAAACCATTAACGTTCCTTGCTAAGCAGATTAAAACATTCCAGATCAGGTTCCTTGAATAGGCCTCTTAGTGGTTGATAAGGTTAATTTCTGCTGGCAGATTCCCTCCAAGTTCTTTAGAAATATTCTGTCCAGTTAGAAACAAGACAAAACGCCATACAAAAAAAACCATACAAAATTCATTTATATTTATTTATATTTATATAATAACATTGCCTCATGTTATTAAGGCTCCATGCACACTGACATATACTCACCCGGCCGTAGCCATGCAAGCATATGGGAGGTGCGGTGGAGAGGAAGAGGGATGAGTGCTCCTCACCGCTTCCCTCTCCTTAGGAAATAGTGCTTCACAACTGTTCTAAAAGCTCTATCTTTTATGCGGCATGGAACCATAGCCAGGGACCATTAATAAAAGAAAACAAAGTGGCAGTCTTCACTGCCTTGAGAAAGCGCCCGTCAGCTAAGCGGCTCTGTGTGCCACCCTGTGTACAGATTATATGAATAAATAAGTTTGTTTCACTTGGATTGGTGAGTGCCACTTGGTTTTCTCTTCTTAGTGGACCTATTCTGTGATGCTACGAAGTTTAAGCACAACCTTTGTGAATGTGGATGCCTTTCTACCCCTCCACTTCTCCTGCTGTGATATGCTTAATCGATCCGTATACTAACTGTGCCCGTATAGTTTCTGTTTTTGACTTTGATAGCCAGGGACCATATCTGTCTATGGGGATATTGACGGGTATGTGGTCATGTGCATGGAGCCTTAAAGAGGACCTGTCACCCGAATATTGTCTTTAAGCGCTGCTTAAGCTCCCTAGCACTACCCCAGTCATAGCAGTATTAAATCGCTAGCTTTATCGGAACATACCGATAAAGCTAGCGAACACTGCAGTACATAGCCCTGAGGACCGACCTCAGGGAGGCTCTACCCTCTGCTTGGTTTCTCCCCCAGACCGCCCCTCCCACACCAAGGCCAGCGGTGACTGCAAGGCTTCATGTGGCAGTTACCGACTCCTTGGACCGCTCCCAAATGAATACGCCTGACTCCTGTAAGCTTGGTCAGGCGTCCTGACTGCTATGTTCTAACACTGCTAGGGGTAGGGCTAGGGAGCTCCTTACTTTAGTAAGCAGCTCCTAGAGATAATGGGGCTTATTTACTAAGGGTCCCACGGACGCATTTACATTGGGTTTTCTGATATTTTCGGGGATTGCACCGCTGGGACAGTCATTAAGAAGGGGATTGTGTCGCATGCGATCGGATTTCATGCAACAAAAATCAGGGGGGGGGGGAACCAGACAATCCGATGGATTCAGGCTGAGTGCGGGATTTAACATTTAAATTGTCGCAAGACATACACTTACATGCACCAGGAAGAAGAAGGTGAACTCTGGTGGAACTGAGCGGGGAAGCGACACATGCAGGATATCGGGCGCATAATCTTAGTGAATCGCGCCGAGTCCATGATCGTCAGTCAACACATAACGGGGATCGCGACAGGACTGGGTAAGTAAATGTCCCCCAATATTCGGGTAATAGGTCCACTCTAAATATATATTATGTAACATGCTCAAAATGTTTAAAGAAAATGTAAAAGTAATGGGTCCATATTTGGTTGAAGATAAATGAAAGAACTAGGAGTATACAGTCTAATGCGAATAAACAAATACTTTTGTGTTTCAGAAGATATTAATGGGTCTGATTTGTAATTTATTTATATTTGTCTTCTAGTGTTATAACACAAAATTAAGCTAAAAGTCATATAGAGCTACTTTAAGTTTCTATTCCATTCAATCACAATATAGACTACAGAGTAGCATCTACATCACAAATCCAGCTGTTTATTCACACTTTTTCCAAGCCACCAGGCAGTGCAGACTTCTTTTCCATGCACTGTATGCATATGATCTTTGCAGAAAAATGTCCAAACTTCTCAAGAGGTTATTTAAGGTCTTTAAGTGTCACTTAACAGCTACTAAAAACCTGAATATTTGATGTACTTTCAAGAGATTTGAAATAGATGTTGAACGCAATAAATGTCCCTATTACACTGCTTTTTCCAGTGTACCAGTTACTTGTGTGCCTAAATCTAATGTATCTTAATAGTTTCTGTGCACTTTAAGACATCATGAAAAAGTCATAAGATTAATTTACGTAACATTTTCGCTAAGTATGTGGTCTCCTGCTCTGACTAGTCTCAATTTCTGCTGCATTAATAAGGGAGCTTGAAAATCCTACAACATCAATTAACATTTTCCATTGATAATTTTCTTGGAGTTACGTCATGGTACATTTATGACCCCATTAATCGAAATACTTCATGTCTAGAGATTAAAGATTGGCATCCTGAATTATATGGACTGTAGTAGGGCAGAGGGTACTGGTAACATAGCTCTCAATGTTAGTGTTTTGGTGTGTTATTGTGGCAGGCACAATATGGGAAAGAATGAGAAAAATTAGGCACATATGATTTAATCATAGACATAATGCTAAGCATGAACAGGACGGCTCAATAACTAAGAAATTATCTAAGTAAGAAACTTTGTTGTCAACACCATCTTTCTCACTCAACTATTTTATGGACAAGCAAAGTACTGGTGTGCCTTACTATACTAATACGTTCTGCAGTTTAGACATGTATAATGAAGACCGGGGTAAGGTACATAAAAATAAGTTTTCCAGGATGGAAAAAGGAAAATTATGATTCTACTTCTACCTTGAATAGAACAGCTTCATATCGATCAATGCCTCACTTTCAAGAAACTATCTGACATGACTTGATATAATAGCTGTAACGGGATTAGCTCTGGGATCGCCCTCTCCTGGGATAGACGGGCACTTTTTGGCACAACGCAGTCACAGTCCACTCCAGACAAGTTGGGTGCAACTGGCCTCAACCAGTTTTATTAACTTCAAGCAGGAAAAATGGCAAAACAAGAACAATACAGAAATAAAATCCTAGGCCAGGGGTCCCCAAACTTTTTACATTGGGGGCCGTTCACTGTCCCTCTGAGACCGTTGGAGGGCCGGACTAAAGTTTAAAGATAAATAGCGGTACATGTGACCGCATCCGTAATCCACTGGCACCCCCCCTCAATTAATTATTTAATATACTGCACCCCCTTGTGAGCTATTTTTATATAATGGCCCAATTAATTCAATTAATTAATGGATCAATTAATTATTAAATATACTGGGACCCCTCTCCATTAATTATTGAATAATGCTCACCCCCCCATTAATTACTAGACTGCCCCTCATAATTAATTATTTCCTATGCTGCCCCTTATAATTAATTATTTCCTATGCTGCCCCTCACAATTAATAATTTCCTATGCTGCCCCTGATATTTCCCTAATTAAACAGCTGTTAATGCTTGCGTTTACAAAACGTGTTTACAAAACGCATTGTTAACGCATGTGTTAACGTCGCAGTTAACGCATACAGTTGTTAACACATTGTTAACATATGCGTTAACGTCGCGGTTAACGCATGCGTTTTGTAAACGCAAGCGTTAACAGCTGTTTAATTAGGGAAATATCCCTTCAGCTGTAGCAATGCGTTTTTAAACGCATGCAGTAAACGCGACGTTTGACCGCACACTCAAAGATATTCATTCACCTCAGAACTTCAGGGTGCGGTCACGCATTGCAGTAAAAACTGCATCGCAATCAGCTTTGAGATGGTTTTAGGTGAAGTTTTGTCAATTGAACAGGTGAAAGACGTAAACTAAACGAGTGAATTTGATTTTGAAGGGGAAACCTGCTCCACAAATGTCATTCACCTGTTCAGTTCATGTCTTTCACCTGTTAAATTGACAAAACTTCACCTAAAACCACCTCAAAGCTGATGGCGATGCAGTTTTGACTGCAACGTGTGACCGTACCCTTAGGCCTGCACAACATCTATTAACAATCAATAAAATTTCAGAAAAAGTAACCCCTCTTACTACATCTGCTTCTATAGGGGAGTGACTAAACTCTTTAGGAGGTGATAAGTTGGGAATTCCTGAACTGTAGGATACATGCAATGCTAAAATAATTACATGGGAAAAGGCTCCGACCTCTCTACCTGGAAGGAAAAAGTGACTGTCTGCAAATTCACTTAACTTTAATAGACAACCAATAAGATAATTAATTATTTCCTATGCTGCCCCTGATAATTAATTATTTCCTAAGCTGCCCCTGATAATTAATTATTTCCTATGCTGTCCCTAATAATTAATTATTTCCTATTCTGTTATAAATTAGGGCGCCCGGCCGCCACAATCTTTCTCCTGCCGTTTTAGCTATACTCACCTCAGTCTCCGCGCTTCTTCTATTTTTTTGCTGTGTCCGGTCAGGAAGGGGTGCGCGGCCGCGTGATGACGTCATCGCGCGGCCGCGCATCCTAGTTCACGGAGCGATGTGCGCCGGGGTTGTCTTCCGGCCACATCGCTCCAGTAATAGTGCTCGAGCGGCCGTTTACGGCCGCATCGAGCACTATTCAGTGACGGGCAGGAGCTTCCTGTCCGGACGGACGGAAGCCCCTGCCCGACAGTCGAAGGCCACAAGGCCCCGGTGCTGGCGCTCCAAGCGTCAGGGGCCGGTTAGAAACGGTCCGCGGGCCGCATGTGGCCCGCGGGCCGTAGTTTGGGGACCCCTGTCCTAGGCCGTCTGGCCACTAACTATACAAAACAGTAGTTTCCTCACTACCAAGAAACTGTACCTACTGTACAGCTTCCCAACCACAGCATACAGCAATTGGCAACTCACATAAGGTTTTCCCAGGAGCAGAGAGAGCAGGCCCTCTTGTGCAACTTCTGACTTTTTAAAGCAACATCTCAGAGTTGCTGGTGATTAGCCCCAATCACCTCAAACACCTGGAGTGGCTGAGTAGAGTAGGGACCAAGCCCTACACTCCAAACTGCAGCAGCCAGGTCTTCCAGACCAGGTTTTGGCTCCCTAGATAGTGTAGAAGAGAAACCTAGGGGAAACATACACACCATTTAACACTTTTCCCCTGGTCCTGTCACATAGCCAAACCAATAAGTCTCCTCCAGAAGAGTAATAAGCCCAGTTGCAGTCAGCACTGTTTCAGTGTCACTATATCTCATCAGTAGAGTGTATGGAACTGCTTTGGCTAGATAAGAGGACATAAACAATGGTCAGGAAATTGCATTAGCTAAAGAGAAATTTATGTGGGAGACCTCTTCATTGCCAAATAGGTAGAAAGAACAGATTACATTCTCAGTGTTTTCCAACATGGTTACCCTGGCAAAGCTTGCCAAACATGATTAAATTTAAACACAACACAATGGTGCTTGAATGAACTTAAATGAAAAAAATAACTTTATAATCCACTACCAGTACATCGCCAAGCATCTTAACAGCTTCCACTTCATGTTTTGTACATAGCCCAGTGTAGTGGCATTATCCAGCAAATCAACTGAGATGTAAAATGTTTGTATAATGTCGTGGGGGCAGAGTGTTTAGCACTGAAGTCAAGCTCTCCCTGTCCCACAGTGCTTCTTCCAATGTAATTTACATCATGTACTATTCGTCCGGAGAGCCAGGTATGATGCCTCTGGACTCAGATTGGAAAATTAGAGCAGATCTGGGATCCTGACCTATATCTAGATTTATGCAAAGATATTTGGTAAGTCTCAAGCTTCTTATGGCATCATAAGGGGGATAACCTCGCTACTTTAAACATCATTAATTTAATGTATTAGGCACATTCTAAATAAGTTCTAATGTGCAGCACCTATTAGTTCTTCCCTGAACCTATCTGACACAAATTCAAAATATGACAGTCTTTTTTGGGGCCTTTTTTTTGTATTAGCAAAATAAACCCAGAATTTAAATTAATTCTGTATAATTATCCCTACTTCAACAGTACTATTTTTTGCCACATCATAAATCATATTTATTTTACTTTTCAAATTGTCCAGGAAGACAGAAAGTCATTTCTTTATTTCAGTAGTGATTCTAAAATTTCACAGCGACTCTAAAGGAAAAAAAAATGTTATTCCAAACCTTCTCCCTTGTGTGTCACGTTGGCAATAATCTTCTCCAGCTGTGCTGCAGTTTAACACTACCATGACAGCTAAAAAAAAGGAACTAAAAAGACGAAATCAACCTGACATGTATCTTTGTACCTAATAATATATATTATAGCTGAATTAAGTATAATAAATATCACTGTTTAAAAGCCATTTTATTGCTATGCACATATGTCACCAGGAGCAATCTTTTTTATTGACTGCATGTATCAGCCCCTATTACATTAGGGCTACGGACTATGGAAGTAATGGTCCTCTTTCAGGATTTCCTTTGAAGAGTCAGAGAAAAGCATCACTGACCTGAAATGGCTGTAGGGGTGGTGGTTTTAGACTAGCTATACGGGGGTAAGATGCTCTAACCGTTTAAACGTATACACTATGACTATTTATTGAGCTCACAATTATGATAATGAAATATTTGTATGTGTTATTCTATTGAACTGGGCTAATTCTTTGTCTCCATGTATGTAGCATGTATACTTATGTTCAACTCAAATTTGAGTGTTGCACTACCACGTTACAAAATACTATTTGCATACGGTCTCTCCGACCATTTTTCTGTGTCAGTTTATCTCTCTGAATTCCATACTAAATCTGTTATATGATTTTAATTTTATTAACACAGAATATAAAGGAATGATGAATCAGATAAACACATAAAATCAGATAAAACTGTACAACTTTAACTATACAAGGGTTAAACCTGACCCCAAGGTACTCAGAAAAACCCATATTAGGGTTGATACAATATGGTCTCCTTAATCACACCCTCACAGTCAGAATATTCAGTTGAGGCTGCCACCGTCCAGTGATATGATTAGTGCCCAAAGTAGTATGAAGGTAACAAAAAGACTGACTTTTTTACAGGTTTTGGGCTTTACTTTCTCCTGCTGTGTTTTTATCAGAAACATCAGCTACCTAAATCTAAGGTAAAATTATATCAACTTCTGACCTTTATTTCCTTTACAATTTATGGTCACATAATTGAAAGTGAACAGGTCAGTTCCTAAACAATCTGATAAAAAGCAGAACCAATGATGTCATTGAAAACATATTACACACTATAAAAATGAAAGGAAGGCATCTTCTCTATCATGTTACTTTTTAATGCAATTTTGCATGTCCCTGTTTTTGGTCTTGTCCATTTTAAAATGATTGGTATAAGTTAAGTTCTTTGGTGAATGAATATTTTACATTTTAAAAGTATCCAGTCTATGAAAAATATAAGTCTCATTGATGGCTTTGTTCTTTTAGGACAAGTAATTCAAAGCTGCTGTGTAACAATTGGGAGATGTTACAAAACCACAGCAAAGCATTAAGAAAATTCCCCAGTAGTCACCACATGCTACTTGTTTTTCTTCTATCTATAGACAATAAACAAGCTAGTTCAGCATATGCCTATCTGGCTGCCTATTTATTACCACGGCAGTGCTCTTTTAACATGTGCAACCTATTTTCTGCCATTCCATCCGCTCCTTTGCAGGTCTCACAAGCCAGGCTATTAAGACTAATCATAATCAATTACCAGTGTTTATAAGTCAGCCCGTGAAATCAATTAGGTCAGTCCATTCTGAGGTGGGTAATTACGTAGAAGCTCTGAGTATAATGGGAAAAAAGTCAGGAGAAATTACATTAGAGAGTGATGTAATTCCCAGCGGGATGAAAGTTTGTGCAGTGTAGTGTAGAGAGCTAGCAGATCATTCCATAAACTTGGATATCTTTCAAGACACATTAGAAAGTAAATACCATGGTGGCGGAGGCCGGCATCCACTGTGTGCACTTAACAAACAGAGTGACAGGCAAGTATCATTCATGATATACTGCTAACTATAACCATAATCTTCCTTTCCTAAAACAGTATCTCCTGACACAATTCTCTGTAAGGAACAAAGGCAGGAATAGTTTATATGAGAAAAAAAATTACCATGTGATGGTCATAAAAAATAGAATAAAACCTTTTTTTTGGAAATTCACATCTTTGAGATGACCACTCCCTTATCCAAAACAGATTCCATTTCACATATTGTCAATTTGTTCCTTTATTTTGTGTGCTAGCTATCTACTTTGAGAAGTTAATTTCCCTATTATTTAATTTTTCAATGCAATTTTGCCAAAGATGTTTCCCTGTACATAGTTCTAGTCTTAAAGTCCCACGAAGCCCTGACAAAATAACACATTCTTTAATTCACTGTTATTAACAAAAATACAGCATTTTACAGTTATAAGTCCAACCTGTTTTTATCAGTCCGGTGTACATAATTTATGTTGCCGCTAGACACAACCCTGTAACTTCTGACTTAGGGTCAGCCCGCCATCTTGGATTCCTGTGTGACAGTGTGGAGCTGAGATTTCTGTCTCTTTTTGTTCTGTGCCTGTAGCCCCACCCCCTTCATGGAGCTCACTGACACTCATCAATTCCTGCCAGCATGAGGATGTACACTACAAGGAGATAAGTGATCTGGGGAAAGGAGGAGGCAGGCACATATCTGTGAGAACACAGATGTAGCACAGCTAACAGCGTAAAAGTCTGTCTTTTAGCCTCTGTCTGTCATGCCTGTGTAATACGCATCTTATTCATCTCTGATCTGTTTCATCTCTCTTTCTATGTGCAAGTGTGTTACAATGTCAGAAGCCAGATGAAAGTGTATATACACCTGTACCCTGATAATCTAACCACATTGTTACCCCACAGAACTAGATGAATCATGTAGTATCCTTACCCAAACCCTGGGATTTTTCAATGACCAGCCTAGGGAGGGATAGGAGCTAAAACAGCGATTCAAGTAAAATTGTAAAGTAAGGGGTTAAAATTATCTTTATTGTGTAAACATCACTAGGGGATTGAGACTTCATGGGAAAGCCCCTTTAACTGGGTTTCAAGTCTTGTCTCTGTGTCCATATGATATAAATAGACCTCTATATTCTGTTTGCCTTTTTTGTTTTTACTAGCTTATTGACAACTTACATTGAGGTATATGGAGTATCATTAGCAATGAAACTGGTCCCAAAATTGATTGGGACCACAAGGTAGATAAAGGTAATGAACTGTAATTTCCACCAAAATCTCATGAATACTAAATGATTACATATCTGCATGAATGGCCATGTAAGCACTTCTTCTTTCCATTTTGTTAATTAGCAAATCTTAGGCTGTTGTAGTAGTCTAATTGTTCTATAAAAAGCTACCAACTATTGCAGCCAACAATTAAAAAAAAGAATTCGACTGGGTCCAGTTGAACTGGGCCTTTATTGAAATTTCTTTTGAAGAGATTTAGGGGTTTTAAAAAAAAGACATAAACCGTACAACAGTTTATCTTTTTACTTTTGACTTTAGAAGCATTAAGGAAATATACCATCAAAATCAAGCATGATAAACCAGGGGCACTTATAGATCCATGTGCTTTGACTTTGTAAATCTTCTTATATTTGTTATCCATTGGCTCCTCCCTTGTGAATACATCTTTTTAAATTATTCTAAAGAGTCTGAAGGCCTCTAGTGGGAGGGGGCATTAGCTTTACGAGAGCCCCTCTGTGCTGTACATCCACTTGCCTCTCACTATGTGCTGCAATTAACTCTGCCACATTGAGATTAAGGAGGATGCATCAAGGATTTTAAAAGTGGGTTTCAGAAGGAAGAAGGTCATAGATAACAAATATAAGAATATTACTACAGTCACTGTACCTGGATGTATGATGGATTTTGATGATAGATTTCTGTTAAATACAATTACAGTAATATAACAAAAAAATGGATGTGCACATTTCTTGTTTATTTTCCAGCTAAACATGAACTGGCACCAATAGTCACCTGTTTTTTGCCACTGGAACAACATTTTGAGTCAAGAGAATAGTAGTCATTTCATTCATCTTCAGAATCTACTTTTTGGGGGAAATTCAGGGGCGAAACAAAAGTGGTCGCAGAAGGTGTGGCTGGGCCCATTGGGGGAGGAGCCTACACCGGCACACTGCCATGCAGACTCTGGTAACAAAATTTATAAATGCTATTTTCTTCATCCCTACCTGCATACTTGGGCGATGGGACCGCCCTTGTATAGTAATACAGGCCCCTGTGCCGTCCCTCTCATCTGCGGCTGCTCAACTCGGACTCTTCATTTGCGGCCACTCAGCCCGCCCACTTCATTTGCTGCTGACGGCTCTACTCCACGTCTACTCCATCCACGGCCTCCCAGCTTACTCCATCAGTGTCCGCCCGGTCAATTACCTGTGCCGACCCTATAACTGTTACCTCTGTATGTTTATACCAATATGGATTTTAATGGAATAAAGCTACTTTTTTGACTGGATCCTTGAGTGCTGAAGCATTGCTAAAGATTTGTTTGGCTGTATGTATATGCATTACTGTCTGTATGTGTGTATATGCTGTATATAGATTCAGTATGTGTGTATATGGTGTTTTTATACTGCATGTATGTGTATACACAGTGGGTGTATACCGTATGTAAAAGAATATGATGTTTGCATGCTATATGTATGTATATAAACAGTATGCAAATTTGATGGATATATACTGTATGTATATACAGTATGAGTTTGTATATACTGTATGTATTAGTGTATAAATGTATAAATGAGTAAATAAATGTGTGCATGAGTATGAGGGTACAGGTATATAAAAGTGAGTGTGTAAATGTGTGGGATTGTATAAACGTGTGTGTATGTATGAATATTTTTAAGGGAAAGGGGGGCCCCATGCAGAAATCTGTCATGCGGCCCTGTTTCTCCTAGTTACACCACTGGGGTCATTTATCAGGATATGTACGCTGGGATACAAGTCATGAAATAATTGCAATAACTAGAGAACCGCCAATAGTTATCAACCCCTTCACCATCTCCATGCAAAGTGGTTGTGGAGGGGTGTGAAGGGGATATGGCCAGCAGTGGTATGGGCTAGTGCATGGTATGCCTGCCCCGTTCACTCCCTACAAGCAAGCAAATGTTCATGAGTTAAAGTTCTCACACTGCAGCACAATATACCCCAGGCAGGGGTGGAGCCTTTCCATGTATCCGGTGGTGATGGAGGGGCAGGGACCTTATTATAAGTTGAAAGTTGTGTGCCAGTGTATGAAAAATGTGCCCCTTTATGTTTATTTTAGTTGAGCTGAAGATTTCAGTAGTGATGTAGTGAAAAGTTTACCGTTGATTGCAACATTTGAGGACCTGCAAATCAGAGGAACTTAAAAAGAACACAAGATTTCTTAGAATCATCTGCCAATATGGTCTGTTGTGTAATAAAAAGAAATGTATTACGTTCTTTACAGGATACAATGAAAATACTACACAGAAAATACTACATTCATTTAAATCTATATATAAATATATAGAGTGAAGGTCACTGCTGTGATTACAGAATTGTATTAAATGCTAAGCTGCGCAAAATGTTGCTGAATAAAAACAGAAATGTATTTTTGCTTGAAATAAATGTTAGTTAAATAAATACATCACAATCCATATAAAAGACCCTCTGAACATTTCCTTAGTAAGACTGGGTTCATATCTCTGTTCCCCCATGGCATTATATCATGTTTCTGTTATAACAGAAAGAAAAGTGCTGTCATTTCCATTATAACTGATGGAAGCAGACGGAAGCATGGGCATCAGCGTTTGGATTTTTAATTTCCCTCCTTAATAGAAAAGGATAATGTGAACTATTATTAGGGGTGACAATTATTTGGGAGTTGGATTCACAGTCGTGAGTAGACTATATATCGATGACTTTTGTTCGCTGCAGACACAAATCTGATGTTTTAACTCTAAGAGAAGAGAGATAGCTCGTTGGAAATGGTGCATACGCTTGCAAATGGCTTCAATTAACACACATAAGAAGACATAGGCCGGGGGTAAGACGGGAGAGCACTAAACCCACAAATTAAACTACTAATTTACTTCAGCAAGGGCTTTGTGCTGCGCCTGCTGTCCATTGCTTTGTCTTGATAATTAGAGACCAAGTAGAGACCTGAGGTATGAGCAGACAGAAAGCTGCATACAATGTAAAGTTGTGAATCCTCCTTTCATCATCCATGTAGCTTTTGCAACCACTACCATGTGACCCTAGCTCCATATTTTTCACTTGGCTGACAACAGAGTATGCAGATACAGATTTTACAGTTATATTAACATTACTGCTCTAGTGCTGCCACTACAGCTTGAGTGTACACCAGAAACAAGGCTGTATTGGCGTATTATGGTCTAAGGCATTTGGAGCCCTGAGAAAAGCTCCAGGACCAACGCCCTGGATGTTTAAGGATGTAGACTCCTCAAGATACAGATGAAAGTAACAGCTAGTGGTGGTCTTGGGATTTGACCCTGGAAAGGTCCTTCTTTGTTCCAACGTGAAAGTCTCCTAAAGGCTTTGTTGGATGAGTGTGGTGTGGAATACCACTTGTCCTTCATCCCCAGCTCTCGCTTCTACTTCATGAGCCGGCTGGTATCATCGGGAGGGGAGGGGCATAGGAGGTAGTGGACAGATAAGAAGTGCATTGGGGACGTGTAGCATGAGCATGAAAGGGCTCTGGTGATGCCCCCAGAATCCATCATTATAATTTACATAAACAAAGAATCGCCCTTTGATAATAGTATGCTAGTGTTCAGGCTAGGTGTGGTAGGTTTCCTTTCAGTAAAATGAACCATTTATAAGATATTTGGTCCACCACCACCACAACAGTCCAGGAGATTGCCAGGATCACGGAGATGTTCTTCTACATACTGATGGACGCAGCATTACACATTTCTATTTAAAAGAACAGTAAGGAGTCACCAGGATTAAAAAGAGTCATGCTGGGATATCCCTCCTGGCTTAAATGATGTCCCTTAATTCAGGTACTTTGTCACAAGTTTTGGTGGCAGCTGCAGAAGGTAGCTTATGATGATGCACTTGTGTACCTATGAAACCTTAATCAATCCAGGATGGTTCAGGTCAGGTTGACCCCTCATAGCCTTTGTGACACCGTAGTGCAACTTTTAAAATAATTTTTATGTGTAATGCTGTATATCCCAGAATATGGAACATAAATGTGATCATGTCACTGCTCTGGAGCCTCAGGACGGGCCCTAGAGCTCCCCGGATCTCTGTATTGTTTTATGACTCACATTTAGCTTTATAGATGACAAAGGGAATCATAAAGTGTCATACAATTATTTGTTTTTGGTATTGGATAAGCTGCCATGGGAATTATGAAACCATTATTCTGTCTGGTTGTTATATGCACATGGCATCATTTTTAGTATGAGTATCTATGTTATCAGTATTGTATTAGGAAATGAAAGTGATTGTGTAATGTATAAAATTAGTTTTTCTCAGAAATTGAGAAACACTGAGTATTATACTTTTCTGTCTCTGTTGCTTGTATCTTTTGTGTTGCCTGTATTAATTCCTATTATTTAGGGCTTATTGTGCAGCATTATATTCTCCATTCAATTAATGCACATTGTTTAGAATTGAGATATGCCTAAGCAGTGGCCTAGAACAACCTTGCAGCTAATCTAAAGCCAGGAAAACCTGTTTTACTTATAGCAAATGTGAAAAGGAAAATAAAAGCGAACATTGGCTGAAATGGTAATCGAAAGAATTTAGGAAAATCTGCCAAGACAAATCCTTATCCATCGCAGGAAGGGAAAGATTACAGATATCCACAATGCACAGTCTCCTATATGCCTGGAATAGTTTAAACGCAATGTCTTGTATTGTTGAGGATTGAAAAAATCTTTAAGAAGTTTGTTCCCTGCCAGAGTTACCTGATATTGCTGCAAGTGTTTTTATATCAGAATACTTTTATCTGAAGCTGCAGTATGTTATCAGAACAGTTAAGCCACTGTGTGTACACACTCCTATCAAAGATCAGATTTAAATGTCCACATTTTCTGGGTGCAATATTTGTCAGGCAAACACATTCTTAAAAATAAATATGATGACACAAAAATTCAATATTGGTTAGTTATGTGCTTTTTCCAAAACATATCTTTTATAATGTTACACTCAGAGGTGTAACTTGCAGCTGCTTGGCCCTAGTGCAAAATCTGTACGAGGCCTTCTAATTATGATGTATTTTTTATAGTACAAGTCTTCTCATATAAGGAAGAAACATCTTATAGGACTGCTAGTTAGCCAATAAACCAGGGTGGCCATTTGTAATTTTACAATATTTTAATTTCCTCAATGATCTAATCACTTTAATCATTGCAGTAAATTCAATGAGTTTATGCTAGAAACCCTCCCATTAAATTATTAATACCAGAAGTAGGTTAGTATGTACACTGGAGATCAAAATTATGTTCACTTGATTCTTTCAGAAATAATGTAATCTCCATTGATCAACATTCAGTGTTTTATTTGTAAGGGGTACACCATGCAACTAGAACAGATGTTTTACAAAATTACCAAAGTATATCAACATAAAACCTTTATTTTGCAAACAAATGTGATGATCTCAGTTAGAGAACAGCAATGACTGTAGCACAGAGAAAGATTATAATTTATTTTTCTGAAGGTTACAATAGTCACCAGTCAGTAGGAAGTGCACAGGCTTTACTTTGACTTCTGTACATTTGCAGCCACATAACATCACTAGTCTGTCACACTGCACTGCTGTGATATTGGTCCACTCTTCTTTCAGTCTCTTCCACAGTTCTGTGATAGTCAGAACTCTGGGATGGCCATTATATTGTTTTAATGTTTTCTGTTTCAAGGAACTGCTTTACCTGGTTTGCTGTGTCACAGGGTGCATTGTCTTGCATGAAAATTGTTAGCTGGTTGTGTAAGGAACACAAGGAAGGAACCACATGTTGTGAAGAAGGTTCTGATTGCATTTACTCTGCCATGTAGTTGTATGAGAGGTACAACTCTTACTGCAGAAAACATTACCTGAACCATGACACCAACTTTCACTGACTTCTTTACACACTTTGGTTTAAGCTTGTCAATGAACATAATGGGGCTCATTTACTAAGGGTCCAAATCGCGCAATTCCGTCGGGTATCCCGGCGATTTCCGATTTGCGCTGAAATCCGCCGGGATTTTAGTGCATGCGATCGGATTTCGGCGCAATTGCGCCGGATTGCATACGACGGAAATCGGGGGCTGTGGCTGTCAGAGAACCTGACGGATTCGGAAAAACCGCGGTATTTAAAAAAAAAGTGTCGCTTGACACGCACTTACCTGCACCAAGAAATAGAAGGTGAACTCCGGCGGACCTTGCCACAGCAGCGACACCTAGTGGATATCGGCGCATGGACCTTAGTGAATCCCGGCCGGACTCGAATCAGCGTCGGAGAACCCGCCGCTGGATCGCGACTGGACCGGGTAAGTAAATCTGCCCCAATGTTTCCCATCAGATCCAATTAAATTAAACCTAAAAAGAACTGACTGAGTTTTCCTCTGTCCACACAACATGTTCCTCAGCAAAGGTTAGTCTAGCCTTTTGATTCTTTCTGTTAATGAGAGGTTTTGTCACTGCAGAGCGGACTATCAGTCCAAATGCTCTCAAATGAGACAAATTCTTACCCTGTTCAATGCTGAACAGCATTTTCAGGGATTGCGTGGCTGTGACAGGTATTTAGCAGGAGATTGTTCACATGTGATCGGATTTTGGCGCTCATGCAACAGAAATCAGGGGGAGGCCATCAAATGATCTGACTTATTCGGACTGAGCGCAGGATTTAAGATTTAATTTGTGTTGCAAGATAATGCACTTACATACTCGAGGAAGAAGAAGGTGAACCCTGGCAGACCTGAGCAGGGAAGCGACAAATGCAGAATATCGGACACACAATCTCAGTGAGTCGGGGCACAGTGCATGATCGTCAGACCATGCACTTTCTGTGAACTCCTAGGACTTGGTAAGTAAATGTGCCCAAATGACCTTAATATTTAGGAAATTGTGTGTTTTTCTCCATTTTCGATCTCCATTGTATCTTCCAGATTTACAGTTTTCTTCGTTTACTCCATTTTTACTACATTAAGAGAAGACCTTACTGGATCTACTGCAGCTGCATCTAAGTTGCTGAGTTGTACTATTAATATTATTGGAATATGAAGGAGAAAAGCATATTTTTGGGACCATGTCACATTTTAATACACTGCCAATAATCCTGACTGCTAGTGATGCATCACTGGATTGCATGAGCTACTGAAAGGTGATGATGGGTATGAGGTATGTTTGTGTGAAAAACATGACCCAAACTTTTACCCTGGTGTCAAATCCTTCATAACAGAAATGTATCTTAAACCCTTGACATAGAAGTAAATGTGTGAGTAAGTCGGTCAACCACCAACATTCTACTATTTGGACATCTGCAATGTGAATAATGCCTGTTAAATAAAAATTGACTTGATTTGCATGTTGCTCTTATATTTTTGAATCAGTATGTTGCAACATAACAGTGAATGACTGCCACAGATGTTACCTTTCTTTGCCTTCTGTTATGTCTACTGCTAGTTGTAGATAGCCTCATGTTCTTAAAGGGGTATTCTAGGAATAAGCAAAATTCATATACAAATGTTTCCTGAAATATAAGCTAATATTTAATTAGTTTTTATTTAAAATTTTGCTCTCCTTAGAAGAAAAATGCTGTTAAGAAGAAACAAAATATTATTGGCTCTTTAATCAGTCTGTTAATTTTCTCAGGGCGGTACATACACAGGACAGAAGATGGCCGCTTGTCACATGTCTACATCACATGTCCTACACCTGCGCAGGTCATGTGATCACCACTATGTTTGGCTGTAGTGGGTTGCTTGCAGTGCTTCCAGTATGGCCAGTGTTGTGGTAAGATGCCATCTCAGGGAGGTAATGTGCAGTGATGGCAGTTACACACATTTTTTTTCCTATGGTAACAGAGCAGGACAGTCTGCTTCAACATCACTGAGAGCAGAGAATGAGAGGGAGGAGGAGTTACTGAAAGCTAAAGGATCATGGGACTTGTTTCCAGTGTTGGCCACTCCGCCTACTTATGAAAGCCCATAACATTTTGTGAATCATAAAATCAAACTATTTAAGCTCCATTTTGTGACTAAAGACATTGACTTTTGTTGTATTCATTTATTTATAGCATTATAAACATTCATATTTTCAGAATATCCTTTTAACACATTGCTTCTAAATGGTATCCCAAAGTGGCCTCAACTAAGGCTAAAATGTGCAATTGATGTCTTGCATCTCCTGCAAACACAATAACATCCAAACTTAAACTTACTTTAAACTTTTTTTTGTGAAATGTCTTACTGATTTCAAAAAAGATCCAAAGGTCTCATACAAAATAAGATTTTCCCAAATAGTCTGCAAACCCATTTTCACCTCTGCTGCCTCCTGTCCCATTGAACTGTGACGGTTTGAGGCAATGTAAGTATCACTTGCATTACACAACTCTTCTCTTGCAGACATAGATTTGTCTGGAGTTACAAGCACAGATCTAATCAATTTATTTGCTCTGTACAGAAATCAAATTGCCAGCCATTCCTACTTTTTGTTCTTGAGAACACTGTCACATTTTGCTTTCAATGAACTCAATTAAAGTGACTGAAAAGGGGGATTTTTATACAATATTGAACAATGTACTTTCATTGTGGAATTACTCAAAAAACTGGCCCTAGATGTCCAGCAGGAAGCTGTGAAAATGTAATGTCTTCTAAAGCAGTAATTTAATGTCTTCTAAAGCAGTAAGAATCTATATTTGGTGACAAAATCTGAACATCTCTGTACTTTCTGTACTTCCCTATTTAACATTCCTGTCTATCACCTACATTTTCTGAAGACTTTCCAATGTTACATACTACAGGCCTTGGATATTCGGAAGTAACTGCTTATTATCCACACAACTATTCACTTATTCATTGCATACACCTATTAATGGTGATGAACTGGCCATATAAAGAGGTTTAAAGGGAATATGAAGGATTGTTTTGGATTTTTGTCTAGAAATTGTATCAGCCTTCCTTCAAGCAGTGGACATTTTTTTTTCCCCAGGGACTAAGTCAGATAACCCCCTTATCATGTGTGCCCCGTAAAAAAAATGTGTACCCTGTAAATACCTCATATCTACCCCTTTTCCTGCAGCAGCCCCCTTTTCCGTAGTCCACCTTCATTGTGCCGCTTTTTCCTCAACCCCCTTCCTCCCTGTCCCCCTGCTGAACTGTAGCGCATTTACCATAACAGTTAATTCAGTGTGCAGTCAGTTAGTTCAGACAAACATACTGGTCTGTTTCTATGGTCTGAGTCTCATAAAGATGAACTAAGAAGCAGTGGGCCCTTACAACCACTGATGTTTGTATATACGGCCTCATGAACACTTGCGGTACCAAAGTACTCCACCATTCTGCAACTTATCCTTTATTCTGTGGATAAGGTATAGTTTGTGTTCAGGAGCATATCCCATCAATGATTATTTTATAAGCTATGACTTCTCTACTTTATGCGGTAGTCGGCCAACACAACCAGAGACGTTTGTATATATGGCCTCATGAACACTTGGGGTATCAAAGTACTCCACCATTCTACAATGTATTCTTTATTCTGTGGACAAGGTGTAGTTTGTCTTTAGGAGATACGACTTCTCTACTGTATGTTTCTAATGTACTAGTGTTCTGCAATATTTATAAAGTTTATGAAGGGAATTGGTGAAACCAAAAACCAGAATCCTATCTAAATAAATGCAAAATTATCTGGTAAATGATGCCTGTCATGTCTTACTGATAAATACTTCATTATTGCTCCAGAAAGTCAGATTTTTCAACTTGAAACTCATTTCTGTACTATGCCAAGACTTTCATCCTTTCTGGTTCACAGTTCAACATGCAATGTTCCAGACAAATAAATTATTGAGACAGAATTGCTCTAATATATAAATAAGCTCTGCCTCATAAACTAATACTTCTTCAATTGTTTATCACGAAATGTATGAACAGTTGTTACAAGAGTTTGTCTAAAATAATGGGAGGAGGACATGACCATGGATGTGCAAATTCGCATGTATACAATGACAGTATGCAAATTTCAATTTTACACAAATACATATGTATGTACACTAGAGATCAGTGATTCAAGATACACTTTGCTGAAGCTTTGCCAACATTTTTTAAAGATTCGATTTGGCCCAAAACTATTCAGCGGGTGTTTGTCTACGGACTAATCATCTCTATGCATAGCTTGAGAAGTGTCAGTTCCACCAACTAAGCCTCCCTTTCCTCTGTTACATAATCTCCTCAGCTCCTGTTTCACTAGACTCGACACGAAGAAGCCCTTTATTCTAGAGGTGGATGCATCTTGCGTAGGTGCAGGGGTGGTGCTCACCCAGAAGGGGCCTAAGGGGTGAGCGCTCACGTGCAGCTTCTTTTCTAGAACCTTTTCTCCCGCAGAGAGTAATTAATCTATAGGGGATACAGAAATTTTGGCCATCAAACTTGCCCTGGAAGAATGGCAATATCTTTTTGAGGGAGCTTGTCATCCAGTCTGTGTATAAACAGATCAGAAAAACCTCTTGTATCTCTAGACAGCTCAACGCCTTAATTCCAGGCAAGCCCGTTGGTCACTTTTCCTCTCACACTTTAACCTGATAATCCACTTTTGGCCTGCAGAGAAGAGTTGCAAAGCGGATGCCCTTTCCCTTGCCTCAGATGTTGTTGGAGAAGAGTCGGTTCCTCAGCATATTATCTCTCCGGAACAGTTGGTTGCTGACGAATCTTTGGCAGCTTCCCCCTGGCAAGACATATGTCTGACCTGCTCTGCGGAAGAGGATTTTGTTTTGGGAACATTCTTTGCGCCTGGCTGGGCACCCTGGGTTGCAACACTCCATGGTCCTCATCTCCCGCTACTACTGGTGGCCTGACTTTGTGGGAGCCTGCACCTCCTGTGCCCATAATAAGCCTTTCTGCCTAAAACAGTCTGGTATCTTTCTTCCATTGCCGATACCAGTCGCCCCGTGGTCACACGTGGGTAAGGACTTTGTTACAGACCTTCCATCTTCCTCGGGCAATACCGTCATCTGGGTGGTGATGGACCGGTTTCCAAAGAGGTCTCATTTTGTTCCTCTCCCAGGTCTTCCATTTGCTCCACGTCTTGACAGCTTCTTTCAAAATATCTTCCGGCTACATGGTTTTCCTCAACACATCGTATCTGATCAGGGAGTTCAGTTTGTTTCCCGCTTCTGGCGTTCTCTCTGCAGTCATCTGCAGGTAAAGTTGGATTTCTCCTCAGCTTACCATCCTCCTTCCTTACCAGTCCAATGGACAAGTGGAGAGGGTTAACCAGACTCTGGGATCTTACCTCCGTCATTTTGTTTATGTCCATCAAGATGACTGGTCCGCTCTGTTGCTGTGGGCGGAATTCTCCAATAATTCCCTGGATTCCGAATCCTCTGGCTTCGCTCCCTTCTTCATTGTCTATAGACAGCATCCACACCCTCCTCTTCCTCTGCCTGTGTCCTTGGATGTCCCTGCTGTTGAGTAGTTGGTACAAGATCTGAAGTCCATCTGGGAGCAGACTCGCCTTTCATTGTTTCAGGCTTCTGCCCCTACCAAGCTCCAGGCTGACAAAAGACCCAGGCCTCCTCCTGTCTTCTTTCCTGGTGACAAGGTCTGGTTATTTTCTTGATACATCCGGCTGAAGATTCCCAGGTACAAGCTTGGTCCACGATTCTTGGGTCCTTTCGAGGTCCTGACTAGCATGAATCGGGTGTCCTGCAAGTTGCGCCTTCCTCCCACCATGTGTATCCCCAACTCCTTCCATGTCTCCCTGTTAAAGCCTGTCATCCTGCACTGCTTCTCCCAGCAAGTATCTGCTCCTGTGGCTGACTCCTCTCACATCTATGAGGTAAAGGAGATCCTTGATATAAAGATGGTAAAGGGTAAACGGTTCTTCTTGGTTGACTGGAAGGGGTTCGGGCCAGAGGACAGATCTTAGGAGTCCAAGGACAACATCCTGGACCATGATCTCCTGCAGAGATTTCTCCTGCCCAAGAGGAGGGGGAGGCCTAAGGGGGGGTACTGCCACGGGTGTTCCCACGACCCATATCACTGCTCATGGGCTCACTCGTGTTCCTTTGTGCCCATGTGCACAGTGCCTGCGCCACTCACCTGTCCCCTTTCTGGATTCCTGTCCTCGGCCCATGCGCGTGCTTCCCCATCTCCTAGGGCGAGCTTGCGCCAGCTTCAGGTAATTTGAAGGGCTGGCACACCAATAATTGGTGCTGGCCATTTTCCCAGAAGGCTATTTAAACCTGCCTCTTCCATCATACTCTGCTGGATCCTTATGCCTATGCCTTATAGAAAGCTCCCCTGCTATATTCCGGGGTATTCCTGCATTCCTATGTGTTCCTGCTCCTGAGTTCCTGTTTTTTTGTGTCCCGTGTTCCTGTGCTCCTGTTCCAGTGCTCCTGTGTGTTCCTGCGTTCCTGCCACCTGCCCTGACACTGTGCCTGAACCAGACCAAGAGACTGTCTCCTGCTAAGGTACGTCGACCTAGGCTGCCACCACGGGCTAGTCGCACCCATGGAATGACCTGGTGGTACCTTGCCGCAGCAAGACCATCCCGCTTTGCGGCGAGCTCTGGTGAAGACCAGGTGCCACTTATATTCCGGTCCCGGGTGTTGGCTAGTACCACCTCCCGTGGTGGTCCAGACAATATCATTAGATAGTTGTTGTATCCTACCACAGGATTAAATAATAATACCATGCTATGTACATAAAAAGTTGTTATACTGTACATCTAATTCCTCCATACAGTGCAGTGCAAAAGTGTTCATACAATATATTTAAATCATGCTGTATGAGGAAACTATGTACCAAAATGCACATTCTTGTATGCTTTATAAGTGGAATACAAAAATCAGTTCCATAAATTCTATGATATGAAATGTTGCATAAATCAAAAAGAATATTAAAATGAATTTTAATTCGGCAGCAATCCCACAATGTATTTTGTGAGGGCAAAAGGATCATAACAAGTGGAAAAAGATGTTTATACTCTCAATAGTTGTGGGAAAATGGATGAGAAGAAAACTGTTAGAGGACAAGATTTCATTGACTGCCAAGTGCATTAGAAGCTGGACATTGGTTTCTTGTTGTATGGCGCCAGATTGCCTGTGGTAAGGTGATAGCCCATGGCAGATTGTGTGCAAGCAAAGGTGCCAACTTATGCTTTGGGGACTTATAACACTTTGCAAGCCCAGTTACTGCTATATTTTCTGGCTTTAAGTGGACCAGTCTTGGTGGATTTAATTGCTTCTGATGGTGGCATAGTAGTGCCAAGGAACTGAGCTTGAGGTCTGAGGATTTAAGAACATCACTATGCCAACACAATAATTGTTATGCAACCAAGCTCCTGGCACATACTCTTCTATGGACAGAGCTAAACTAACCTGGTGGTTTTTTAAAAATACACATTATGGAAATTTCAGTAATATAGTTTAAGCAAAGGGTGTTTTATATTAAAACTTGGTTTGACTTAAATACCACACTGCTGGAGTACATGACAGAACTGAACATTTGGCTACACTACACAGTTAATAGAAATTCTTGCAGAAGGGGATTTCACACAGCTGATACAGGTCACCGCCCATTAAACAGATGGAAATCAGTGACTCAATCCATGCGAGTCCATAGAAATCCAGGCTGTCCTGATGCAAGTTTTAAATGGTTGAAATATATAAAAATCTGTAAGTTTTATGATTATTTCCAAAAGAGTCCACAGATTTTAAAGCAAAACTATTAAATGTTTTAGGCGTCAGGCTTGTAAAAACCTCTGGTTTGGATCACACAAAATCTGGTTTGGATTACACGGATATAATGTATTTACAAACAATGCGGCACATTAACTAAGGGTCCGCACAGCAAATGTCCGATTTGCGGCGCATTTCAGTGGGGTTTTTTGAAATCGCACCGACTTGCATGCGGCACAATTCGGGGGGCGTGGCTGATGGACAACCCGACTGATTCGGACTAAGCGCTGGATTTACAATTCAAATTGTGTCGCCAGACAATGCACTCACATACGCTGGGAAGAAGAAGGTGAACTCCGGCGGACATCAGCGGAGAAGCAACACATACAGGAAAATGGACACACGATCTTGAAGAATCGTGCCAGACTTCATCCTCGTTGGAGAATGCACCTCAGGGATTGCGACAGGACCAGGTAAGTAAATCTGCCACAATGACTTTGCTTTTAAATAATGACCTACAAGCAAAGTTTCCCAATACCACCTAAAAACAGAAAAGATAATACCGGATTGTGTCCTTGCTCATAAAAGTGTCCCTAAGTCGAGTACCCTCCCTTGAGTAGCAGAGGAATGAGGAGCATATGAAACAGAGATTTAAGAAGAGTTAAGAACAGTCAAGTATGGGTTTTAACAGGACTGTGAAATGTTGAATATTTCTATAAGACTGTCAGAATTCTTCTAAATACTCTAAGTTCTCTGATGTTCTCTGATCTCCTTCTCATCCCTCCTTAGACTTATGAAATTAATTCTGTCTTAATTTAAACGCAGTAAACACTATAAACGCAGTTTAGCAAGTAGGATATAGACTGGTAACAAGAGATAGAGGTTTGCTTTTAGAAAATAGATTCCTAAGACTCTTATGTACAGTAGGGGAAAAAGCATTTAGTCAGCCACCAATTGTGCAAGTTATCCAACTTAAAAAGATAAAAGAGGCCAGAAATTGACATCATAAGTAGTCCTCAACTATGAGAGACAAAGTAAGAAAAGAAATCTCAAAATTCAAATGGCTAATTTTTATAGAATTTATTTAGAGCTCAGCAATCACTCTCTTCCAAACATGACTAGTTCAAACCAAACGGTTCTTCTTTGGTTTCATCTGACCATAAGCCATTTTTTCAATATTCTTCTAGAACATCTAAATGCTCTCTAGCAAACCTCAGAGAGGCCCTGATATGTACAGGCTTAAGCACGAAGACACATCACCAAGAGTCCTTGGTGGGGTAGTGTGTTACTGACAGTAACCTTTGTTACGTTGTTACCTTCTTTCTGCAGGTCATTCACTAGGTCCCTACCATGTGGTTCTGAGATTTTTGCTCACCATTCTTGTGATCATTTTAACCCCAAGGGGTGAGATCTTGAATGGAGCCCCTAATCAAGGGAGATTATCTTGTGTGTCCATTTTGTAATCATTGCTCCCACTGTTGATTTCTTCACACCAAGCTGCTTGCCTAACGCAAATTCCCATTTACAGGTCTACAATTTTGTTTCTGGTGTCCTTCAACAGTTCTTTGATGTTCACCATAGTGGAGTTTGGGGTGTGACTGTTTGAGGTTGTGGACAGGTGTATTTTATTCTGATAATATGTTCAAAGAAGCCAAATACTTACCACTATAATTTGCAAATAATTTCTTTAAAAATTAGACAATGTGATTCTCTGGATTTGTTTTCTCATTTTGTCTCTCATAATTGAGGTCTACCTATGATTACAGGACCCTTTGGCATCACAGTAGACATAAACTTTAAATTTAAATTTTCAGATGTTAATGCATTCTATATTTATTACCAAAACATGGTGGTGTATAGCAATCAGAATGATAGTGAAGTATCATCCCTATTACAGAGTGTCTCAAAAATACATACTTGATGTAACATGGAGGATACTACTCATGAACATAACATATTTAAGTATTTAATTAGTCATAGCTGGTGTATCATGTTTAATATCTCTATGTCTAGTATATGATGTGATTTCTTCAAAGTTGCTACATTGTAATCATTTACTAATGAAATGATGTTGCAAATATAAATATTACACCAAAATTCCATCGAACTGTGATAATTGGAAACACATGAATTTTACACATCTGCCTGTGTTAGCTACATACAGAGAAAGACACTCAGAACACAGCTTCTCGTGAGTCTAAGTTGATTAAAGTCTTTTTTAAAATTCTCATATTTCAAAATGCTTCAGGCTTTATTTATTCATTATAAGTCGAGTATATACTCGAGTATAAGCTGAGTTTTCCAGCACTATTCCAGCAACAGGTCAGAAAGGTGAATACTCAGTTAATTGGGCATACTGGTGGCTGTCAGGCTATATACTACACAGGGATGGCTATATTCTCCATGGGGTTGGCTGGCTATATATTAAAGGGGTCTGGCTAGCTATATTACAGAGGGCTGGCTATATACTACAGGGGACTGGCTATATACTAAAGTGGGCTATCTATATACTACAGGTGTCTGGCTATATATTACAGTGGCTGCTATAATCAACTACAGAGGGCTAGCTATATACTACAGGGGGCTGGCTATACACTAAAGAGGGCTGGCTATACACTAAAGGGGGCTAGCTATATACTACATGGGGCTGGCTATATACTACGGGGGCTGGCTGGCTATATATTACTTCGGGCCTGACTGGCTGTATACTACTGTGTGCTGGCTGGATATATATCCCTGGAGCTGGCTACTACTAGGGGCTTGCTATATACTACAGGAGGCTGGCTATATACTACGGGGGTCTGGCTATATACTACAGGGGGCTGGTTATATACTACAGGGGGCTGGCTATATACTACAGGGGGCTGGATACTTACTACTGCGGGCTGGCTGCTATATACTACTGTGGTTGGCTGGGTATCTATATACTACTGGGGGCTGACTGGCTATATACCACTGGGGGCTTGCTGGCTATATATTGGGAGGCTGTGACCAATGCCTTTTCCCAGTTTTGGGTGGTAAAATGTGTTGCCTCGGCTTATACTTGAGCATATAGAGTATATATTATTTTATATTAAGAAAATTGGAATTTATACCATATCTTATAGTTTAAGTGGAATTGATTAAAGGTGTATTCCCACAAAGATAAGTTTCTTATATGTACTCAGGAGGACAAAATAATCTCTAATTCACTGTTATTAACAAAAATGCAGCATTTCACAGATAGTCCAACCCGTCTCTATCAGTCCCGGTGTACATAATTTCCGTTGCCCCTAGATACAACGCTGTAACTTCTGACTTAGGGTACAGTGGCCACCATCTTGGATTTCTGTGTGACAGTGTGCAGTTGAGATTTCTGTCTCTCTCTGCTGTGTGCCTGTAGCCACGCCCCCTGTACCGAGCTCAGAGACACTGATCACTTCTTGTCAGCACATCCTGCCGGGAGATTGTGAGCAGAGAGAGGAGCTGCAAATTAAAAACTACAAGTAGATAAGTGATCTGGGGTTACAGGCACATATATGTGAGTTGTAGCAGTGCTAAAAGTGTAACTGTGTAAAAGTCTGTCAGCCTTTGACTGTCAGACTATGTATAATAGGCATCATGCATCTCTGATACATCTCATCTCTCTCTATGTGTCAGTGTGTTAGTACAATGTCAGAAGCCAGGTGAAACACCTGTACGCTGATAATCTAACCACATGGTCACCCCACCAAACTAGATTGGTCATAATGGGGCTCATTTACTAAGGGTCAGCGGAGTGCATTTTCGTCGCCTTTCCTGACAATTTCCGTTTTGCGTCACATTTAACAGGGAATTTTGGCGCAGATGATCAGATTTTGGTCCATCAGCGCCAACTTGCACGCGACACAAATCGGGGGGTGGGCCGTCGGACAACCCGACGGATTCGGACTACGCGTGGGATTTAACATATCGAATTGTGTCGCCAGGCACGCACTTACCAGCACCAAGAAGAAGAAGGTGAACTCCGGCGGACCTGGCGGGGAAGCGAAGGATGAAGCAACTCGGGTGCATGAGCTTCGTGAATCGCGCCGGACTTCATCTTCGTCGGACCATTGGCATTGGGGATCGCGACAGGACCAGGTAAGTAAATTTGCCCCAATGTGTCTGCTTAGAGAGGCCCTGCCCACACCCTTGGATTTTGCACTGAGCAGCCGAGGGAAATGCTAAAACAGCAATAAAACTGAGTAAAATTGTAAAGTAAGGGGTTAAAATGATCTTTGTTGTGTTAACATCACCAGGGAATTAAAATGTGAGAATTTTATTTTGTTTAATATGTTTTTTGACATTGGAGACCTCAACTCTCACATTTTTTCTTCTATTTGTCCAATAGGACTCTTGTCTTTCAATGGGGAGGGGAGGGGATGATTCTCATTCCCACTCTGTTCTCCACGACCCTTTGCTTACCCTGTTGTAAGTTGTTACATTTTTATTTTTAAGTTGATCTTGTTCCATTTAAACACCGTAAAGTGTATTTGAGGTTTTACTTTTATTTTGCGGTGTATGATAGCTGTCAACATAAAGCTGATCCTGCCTCTTGCAAGACCTAATATAGAATTAGGGGTGGCAAACCTGAAGGCCTTCATTAGGCCTTTGGGTGTCTCTGCAATACATTTGTCTTCCTTAAACAATGTAAACAGTTTTACAGCAACAATGACTGTGAATGTTGTACCATTGCTATTGCAGCAAGAGCCTTGCTGTGAGATAGTGCCAGACTCCTGTTGTGATAACACTCGCTCAACTTCTGAGCTTTTGCAAGCACCATGACATAACTATCGATACAGTTGTAAACAGTACTAAAAATACAGTCCAGTTATACCATGGTGCAGGAAAAGGTGAAGAGATGTGCCGTTTGTTTATATCACTTTTTTTTTAAAATCTGATATTTTTATTAACATTTTTTTTTCGTTTATATCTCTTTTTTATGTTAAACATATTTCTTCAAACTGTGGGGATTACTTTACATTGACCATATCATTAACTAACTTAAAAAATAAACTTTTAATTCTCATCTGGACATTTGCATTTAATTTAATTCATGTGACACATTCAAACATTTCTTCAAAAAAACGTACCAGTGTGAAGATAATTTCCCATAAACGTGGTCATGTTGTCCCTTAGAAACAAGAAAGCTGTCCTTGGATACCACCACCTCCACACATGTGCTTTTTATGGAACCTGGAATGACCACCTGGATTCAACGTTCATTACTGGATAACCTCTGTGGGACATGTAATTATCTCCCGGACATTTCATATGAAAAATTATTTGTTTCTTCGTGCAATCACTCCAGAAACAGTGGTCTTATCCAGGGACGGCTGTCCTTCCTTCCTAAGGGACTACATTTATGGGAAATTATTTTCATACAGGTACATTTTGTTTGATGACATCCAAGTAAATAAATCTTTGTATATAAAAGATAAATTATATTTAAAGTGAATGTCTGGATAAGAATACCCCTTTAACTTCTGTAGTTTTCATACTAACCACTAAACCTAGTCGGACACTGTTTTCTGGAGATCTTTTTTCAGGAGTTCTATTGTCTCTTTCTCATCTCTCTATATAATAATGACACCAATATCTACAATTCACATTATGTGATTATCTGGTAATGAATTATCGAATTATTAATAATAAAAATAACAAAAAGAATCTAGAAAATTTTGCATAAGGAAAAGAGGTCTACATGTGTTAATAATCACTTGACATGGTACTTTGGGAAAATCTACGTTAACTTGTGTATTATATATTGTGAGTAAGATTGCAGTGAACAGTAACTATATTAACTTCAATAAATCGCATACTAAACATAGATTCAAAGTTTCAGTGCACCCATGTGTAGTGTACAGTACTACCTTAACTACCTGAACCCACAAAACCACAGATACATACACAGAAACAATACAAAATGTTCTCTCTTTTTCAATATTGTGTTGCCTTGTAAAAGCATAAAAACATTACAGCATGTGGCTTGTGCAGGCAACATTTGGGTGAGATGAGGGAAAATATCTAAAATGCAAAGAGCACAAGATACAAAACCACAATCTCATTTATGGGAGAATTTTGGTACATTTTCTTCCAAAAATGTAATGCCTTGCTTATATTACATTATACTTGCAAGCTAGATTTGGAACAAGGCCTTACTTTCTCGGAGAACATATCTAGTTGCCAAAAGCGTACATATTAGTAATCTTCATACTGGGTCCATTTAACTTGTTTTTTCCCTCAGAATAATAAAGTCTACATAATTTTTAGAGAGGATTTTGGAAGTACTAGCATTCACCTTTAATAGATAGACACATAGGGGGAGATTTATCAAGCCTCCTAAGAGTAAGAATGTGCTTAGTTGCCCTTGGCAACCAATTACAGCTACCCTTTAAAATAATCATGAGCACTGGTAAAATGAAAGCTGAGCTGTGATTGGTTGCCATGGACAACTAAGCACATTCTTACTCTTAGGTAGCTTGATAAATCTCCCCACGTGATTACATAATAAAGCTTAGTCAAGCCGAGTAAAATTTTGAATGCCACCCTTATCAATAGTGCTCCCTATATCTGAGTTGATGTGGGCTCCCTTGGTTGATGGGCCCCACGGCAGCTTTGTGCCTGCTACCCCTGCTACAGACAACTGACAGACAACTACAAATAACAGGATCCCCTTGAGAAAGCGAAGTGCGAAATATGCATTGTGGTATCCAAGAGCATGTGAAGCAGATGTGGATGAGGTGCCTAAGGAAAACCAAATGCTCAGTGATAACTTTTAAATATAAGATGGATCCTTTTTTTTTCTATTGTGTTGGCACTATAGTGATAGAAAGGGAACACGGCTGTTCTGTTTTGATAATATATCTGTAGAACAGTATACACTTAGTAGTGTTTGGAATCACAATGGTGATTTACTTTTTGTAGGCTTCTTTACTATATACATATATTTGTTATCGCTGAAATTTACCTGGCTCACTTGGAATCCATCTGCTTGATTTTACATGTGACCAATTTCATATGGACTTAATACAATTTGTGTATATTAATATGTTATATGCAACTCCTTTTTATTTTGTGTAAAGATATTACAGAAGCTGTAGAAGGGATAATGTCTACAATTGCATTGTATAAATTATATCATAGTCATATGGAATAATATTCTTCATGGACACACACTGTACTGTTGCTATTACTAGGCAAAGTATGCTGAAAATGTAGATCTGCTTTAATATTTCTTGCTATTTGTCTGTCTTGCATAATAATACATAAATATGTGTATAGAAATACCGTACATACTTGACTATAGGCCGACCCTATAAGCAGAGGCCCCTAATTTTACAACAAAAACCTGGGAAAACCTTTTGACTCGAGTATAAGCCGAGGGTGGGAAATGCATTGGTCACAGCCTCCCCATTATAGAGCCTGAAGGACCCTGCCAAACCCTGCCCCATAGCATATAGCCAGCACCTGCTGCCCAGTATATAGCCTGCCAGCCCATATCCCACAGTATATAGCCAGCCCCTTACCCCAATATATAGCCAACCCCCTGCCCCAGTATATAGCCAGCAGCGGGGGAAGCCGGAAAGGTGAGTTTTGATATTTTTTACTCAAGTATAAGCCGAGTTTGTGGTTTCAGCACATTCTTTTGGGCTGAAAAACTAGGCTTATACTCGAGTATATAGGGTGAATGGATTTACATTAATTATTATTCTATTTTTTTTTGTACAGTAGTTTCAGACTGTATGGATACATGATATCAAAAAGGGAGCCAAAAAGGCATTATATACTATAGTTACTCATAATCACAGTGGTCAAGAATAACAGATCCACCAATGCACTCTAACACCAAGAGAAATCAATATCTGCTGCTGTTTAACACAATCGCACGACCCTTTAAGGGATTGAGACAAGCTAATGACCTTATGTGCCAGCATCTGTTTTTTTTATGGGGATCTGCATAAACGAATGGCATACGGATGACATACCATTTTTATTGACATTAAACACTGAAGGCACATGGACTATAATAACGGACTAGAGATCTGTTGTTTGTAGCTGCTTCTGCACTGAACTCTCAGTGATAAGACCTCTTTCAAATCTGCTTTCTTTCTAGAGGTGAATTTCTGTTTGGGTCGAGGGGGGAAGGGGTGTTACAGAACCCCAACCCTAACCAGTAACCCACGATCAGTGCCAGCACTGGCAAAGTCGCCAGCAGCATTTAAAATACTGAACCATGTATTGTATTTTTGGGGATTCTCTTTGCACCTGATTATGTAATGGTTAGTGCTATTTAAATACCTCTGGCAACTTTGCTAGCAGCATTTAAAGAGTTAACACCAGCAATCGGTAACAGTACCAAATGTTGGGTTTAACCACAGGGGGATGTTGTGACAAACTTCTAATGTGGGGTCTGCTCAACACTGGTCTCTAGTGCATCCACTAACTTACTTCAGCTAAGGACGCCAGTGGAGTAGAGTATTTTTCCCAGCCGGCATTTAATTCTTGATAAACATTTCAGGTTGTTTTTCATAGTAATGTTGTTGTATAATGAGCTTTTCATATGTGAGAACTATAACATTTAGCCAAAGAGCCGTTTTCAGAAAGGAATATGTTGCATAACTACAATGAGGTTTTGTTCCATAAATGATGAAGATACAATTATTCTAAAATGCTCTTATTTCAGGGACTTGTTTAGAAAACCATGTGACGGCTTTGAAAGCTGTGACTTTTCTTTAGTTAACTTACCAGCTGATTAGTTTATGCCTTGTGACCAGAGTTATTTCTTACATTCTCTTTATACTGTCTGTGTCAGCTTTTATTGTGTGATTGCCAAAGGACATACAGTTCTTTGCAGACTATCAAATAAAACATGTAATTAGAAATGGTTTCATTCATGGCACAGGTTTCCATTTTCCTTTAACTTGTTTACATTAAATTTAATTAAAGTATAAATGTAGGCCTGGCTCCAGAGTGCCACCCACTCCCATGTGGTAGTTTCAATAATATAATATTTTCATTTCCAATTGGTTCTCACACTACCTGTTTTTTACCATTGTGTCCACTGCACGATACACAATATTTGGGAATATGTTTGTTTTCCAATAAACAACCAACAAGAAATCAATAAGTAATTTAAATTTTACATTGGTTAGTGCCCTCCAGGCATTGGCTGAAAATGCATAGTAGTAAAATATTGCCATACTCTAATAAGGTTTGCATAGAAAATGGCCTATTTGGAGGAATTTACCCTATATACTCGAGTATAAGTCGACCCGAGTATGTGCCAAGACCCATAATTTTAACCCAAAAAACTGGCAAAACCTATAAGTTGAGAGTGGGAAATGCATTGGTCACAAACCCCCAGTATATTCCTGCCAGCCCCTGTAGTATATAGCCTGCCAGCCCCCTCTAGTATATAGACACCAGTTCCTAGTAGTATATATTCTGCCAGCCCCCTGTAGTATATAGCCAGCCCCCTGTAGTATATAGCCCCCAGCCCCCAGTAGTAAATAGCCTGCCAGCCCCTGTAGTATATAGCCTGTCTGCCCCTGTATTATATAGCCTGCCATCCCCCATAGTATATAGACTGCCACCCCCTGTAGTATATAGCCTGCCAGTCCCCTAGTATATAGCCTGCAGCACCTGCCTGTAAGCAAAAAACAAACAGTGTTCTATAAAGCGATACTCCGTCAACGGCTCCGTGCCCCTGCGCCATCCATTGCAGGCACCATGACATCAGCTGCTCGCTGACAGGGGCGTAACTTGAGGGGGTGAAGAGGGTGCAATCGCAACCGGGCCCTGGAGGCTTAAGGGGCCCATAAGGTGTCACTTTCCCATATGAGAAGAATAGTACTATAAAACATACATCATAGTCTGGGGGCCTGGCACAGACTTTGGGAAACTGGGGCCCTTCAGCTTCAAGTTACGCAACTGCTCGCTGACATCATAGTGTATGCCGATGCCCGTGCACATAGTAGAACATCAGTGAGTGGCTTACGTCAAAATCCCTGGCACGGGGACACGGAGCTGATGCCAGAGCATCGCTGTATAGAGGAGGACCTGCCAGGGGGACGTCGGACGGTGAGAACACTGTTTGTTTTGTTTTTTTATGGGGACAAATATAATAATAAAAAAATGTTTTAAGAAAACAAATAAAACTTAAAACGCCAATCACATTCTGTTTGTTTGAAAAAAATGGAAGGAATGTATGTCCCCAAATATCACAATTTATGCATATGCCGATTTGCACTGCATTTTACCAAGCCACTCCACTTTTCCATCCATTCAACTTACTCCACATTTATGAAATGGACCCAGATGTGCAAGACGTATTCATGTAGTACAAATTTTCAAAAGGTTGCAAATTTAAGAGCAAATCCCCTCTAGCCCCTCAGTGGCATAAGAAATACAGTTGTGCCAAATTTGCTACTTTTCTGCAGCTTTTAACTAAACACTCACATATCTATTGTAGACATGGAAGGGTTATTCCCATGAAGACAATATTCTTAAATATACTCAGGATAACAAAATAACACATTTTCTAATTTACTTTTATTAACAAAAATACAGTATTTAACAGATATAAGTCCAACCTGTCTCTTTCAGTCCTGGTGTTTACAATTTTAGTTGCCCTTGGATCCGACTATGGTCAGATTCTTTTCATGAATAGCTTCTCTTGTCTGCAAGCTGCAGTGCTCACTACCTTCTGGCCCTCCCCTCCTGCATTACAAGACCAGCTCAGACACAGGCACTATCTGCCAGCAAGTGGTGTGCTGAGACATACTATACTATCTATAGGAAAGATAAGGTCTTTATCATGCGAAGGAGACAAATAGCAGAGTTAACTCTTTGTGTGCCTTAGGTGAGTTAGCATAGTTGACAGTGTCATTGTGTGTAATATCCATATTAAGGTTCTCATCATCTCTGATCTGTCTCATCTCTCTTTTTTATGTGTCAGATACTGATTAAGTGTTCAAAAGCTAAATAAAATTTTACATAAACCCTAACCCCGATAATTTAAGCACATTGTCAGTACACAGCATCTCAAAGCACTAGAGGGATCATAAAGTGTCTGCATAGAGACAAGTTACCCCGTATTCACAAGATAGGGGCCTACTTTCTTATCGCCGGGGGTCTCAGTGGAGGATAGCTGGGCGCCATAGTCGGCTATCTCCGTCAGTTCCAAAGACAATTAATGGAGTGTCAGTGCACATGACCGACCTGCCTCTCCATAGTTTTGGGGTACAATGGAAGTACATTGGACCCCTGTTCTCATCATCTGATGGGGTTCCACCACTAAGAGACATACTGATCAACAAGTTATCCCCTATCTTGTGGATATGGGCTAACTTATGTGATTGAACAACCCCTTCAACAAGTCATTTTGTAACATGCTAGTTCAAATACCTGGCCAAATCTACTTGAACACATGGATGATTTGGAACAGCAGAAACTGGCTTCAAAATTAATTAAAATAACATTACAACTGCAAGCCAACATCTCAGTGTGATTTCTCTTTTTTTAATCCCATACCATCACAATGAAGTGCAATCTGTTATGCATAGCCTCCACACAGCTCTTTACATGGAAAAATAAAAAAGTTATAGATTGTTGAATTTCGGGAAAATGGTCTTGGCGGGAAGGGGTTAAAATGACAACAGAACTGTGTTTCTAGATGCCACAATTAAGAAGATATAGTTGTTTGAAATTTGGAAAGGGACATTTTTTAAAGCCTGGATAACAATGGTGTGTTTTTGTGTGTGTTAAAAGGGTAAACAAAATCGTAGCAATAAAACATTAAAAATCTTTATGTGCATATAAGAACATAACCTAGTACTATCAACCATTACAATAGCAGAAAATCAGATGAATGCTAAGTTTTCATGAACACATTATTTTGTATGAGGCACATGTTCCAGTAAATATTAATGTGAAGATGAAACAGGATTCTTAAGTAATGTTAATGAATAGTTGTCTTTCTCCTTCCTTGATTAGATTACATGAGCTGCCACAGACATCCTCATAGTAGCTTTCATTTAGTCACACTACAAATTTGAAGACACATTGAAATATTAGTTTGAAGAAAGAGCACAACTCTTTTTTTATTTTTTAAAGGAAACCAATCATGGAGCAGAATTAGCACACAGTGGGAGGGGCAAGTGCATGCATACTGTAACAGTCTGCACCTTGCAAGCCCCTGGAGGATTTCGTGCTTATTGGCATAATTTTAAAAGTTGATTTTAGAAGGAAGGAGGCCATGGATAACAAATATAAGAAGATTACCATGGCCACATCTATGAGTAAGTGTCACGGGTTTGTAGAGATACTGCTGTAACTACTACTGTTAAAGCTAGTTTGTAATCATCCATGTAAGTAGTGATTTATATATTCGAAATAATCCAGTGGTCCAGCCAGGTTCCAAAGAGTGTTCAAATTTGTGGACCCTTATCTCCCTTTCATATTGTGGCCTCCCATCTCCCCCTTATTTTGTGGCGTCTCATCTTGGTCTCTCAACTCCCCTTTATATTGTAACCTCTCATTTACCCCTCATATTGTGGCCCCTCATCTCCCCAATATATTTTGGCTCCTCATTTTCACGTCATATTGTGACCTCTCATTTCCCCCTCTTATTGGGGCCCTTCAATTCCCCCTTATTTTGTGGCCTCTCATCTCCCCCTCATATTGTGGCTTCTCATCTCCCTTTCTTATTGTTGCCCCTTATCTATCATTCCTATTGTATCCCCTTACCTTCCTCTCATATTGTGGCCCCTCATTTCCCTATCATCTCCTCCTTACATTTTGTCTCCTTGTTTCCCGGTTATATTATGGCCTCTCCTCTTTCCCTTATATGATGGCCTCTCATCTCCTCCTCATTTTCCGGCCTCTCATCTCCTCATGATGTTGTGACTTCTCATCTCCTCCTCATGTTGTGACCCCTCATCTACTTTCCTATTATGGCCCCTCACACCCCCCTCATATTGTGGCCCTCACCTCCCCCTCATATTGTGGCCTCTCACCCCCCTCTAATATTATGACCTCTCATTTCCACCTCATATTGTGGCCCGTTACCCTCCTTTTATATGGTAGCCCCTCAGCTCTCACTGATATTGTGGCCTTTCATTCCCCCTGATATTGTGGGCCCTCTCATCTCCCCCTCATATTGTGGCCTCTCATATCCCCCTCAAATTGTTACCTCTCATTTTCCTCTCATATTGCGGACCCTCATCTCACACTCATATTGTGACCTCTCATTTCTTCCTCAGATTGTGGACCCTCATCTCTCTTTCTTATTTTAGCATCCCATCTCCCCCTCATATTGGAGCCTCTCATCTCCTCCTAATATTTTGACCTCTCAATCCCCCCTCATATTGTAGCCCCTTATCTCCTCCTTACATTGTGGACCCTTATCTCCCTTTCATATTGTGGCCTCCCATCTCCCCCTCATATTGTGGAGTCTCATCTTCTAATATTATGGTCTCTCATCTCCCCTTTATATTGTGACCTCTAATTTACCCATCATATTGTGGCCCCTGATTTCAATGATGAAAAAACCCATTTGCTTCATTTTTTGTGGGCTTGGATTTTACGGCTTTCACTGTGCGCCCCAAATTACATGTCTACTTCATTCTTTGGATCAGTATGATGATGGAGATGACACATTTTTATAGGTTTTATAATGTTTTCATACATTTCAGTGAAAATCTCCTGTACAAAAAGAAAATTATTAATTTTGCTGTCTTCTGGTGCTGATAACTTTTTCATACTTTGGTGTTAGAGCTGTGGGTGGTGTTATTTTTTCCAACTTTTGATTACATTTTCAATGCTATCATTTTTAGGATTGTGTGAGATTTTGATCACTTTTTATTGAATTTTTTGTATTTTTCAAAATGGCAAAAAAGTGCCATTTGCAACTTTGGCCACTATTTTCAGTTACAGGTTTAAACGCAGTGAAAAAACATTATAACATTTTGATATAGGGCATTTTCAGACGCAGAGATACCTAATGTGTTTATGATTTTTCCTGTTTATTTATATTTATATCAGTTATAGGGAAAGGGGGGTGATTTGAATTTTTTGTTTTTTTTAATATAATTTTTTTTTTACTTTTTTTTTTACTGTTTTTCAGACTCCCTAGGGTACTTTAACTTTTGGTTGTCTATGGGGATTTTGCACACCATCTATTACAATGTGCAAATAATAGATAATGTAATAGATAGCCTAAAACATGATAGCCTCAGATCTTTGTGTGACCCGAGGCTGTCATGGCAACAGATTGCCACAACGGAAGTGATGCTCCGCGCCAAGATGGTGGTGCCTACACGCTGTCGTCTCGTGTTGCATGCAGAGGACAAGTTCCATCTCTGCCTGCTCCAAGTTCCTCTGGTGAAAGTAGTCTCCAGGGTATGCAGCATGTACTGGTCGGCTTCAATAGGTGAAACAACATTGAGGTATTGGTCAATTATATGGTAGACATGGAATGTATCAACTTCCATGGGATTATCTTCAACACACTCATCTTCAGTTTAAAGGGCAATGCCCTCCACCTCATCCCCTTGGGTTGTAGGCAGGGCCAGATTAAGGGTCCCAGGGGTATGGAGCACTTAATTTAGGATGGGGCCCCCCAGCTCGGCACCCAACGCGGGGCCCCCTTCCACAACAATATATGTGAAAAAAAGATACCACATAGTTATCCGGCAATTTTATTCAATATAATAATAGCAAAAACATCCAGTGTAGATCCGGGCCACCAACCGTTCAGACGGCTTAACCGTCCTTAACCCCTTAACGCTGAAGCCATTTTCACCTTCCTGCCACGGACCAATTTTTTCAAATCTGCCCGTGTCACTATAAGGTATAACTTCGCGAACGATTAAATATCCAAGTGATTTTTAAACTTGTTTTCTCGATGACACCATAGTATCCGGTTATTTGCAAAATTTGGTGCGTATGTTGCATTTATTCTATGAGGGGGAAAATCAGATATTTGGTGAAAATTGAAAAATTTTTGATTTTTGAACTTCAAACTGTGTCTACTTTTTCCATTACCTCGTCCTAACCGCACCCCAAGTCCTTACCTCAAATTCACTCACTGTCCTCCGTTCTGTGGACATGGTTTTTCGCCTCTTCTTTTTGTCGGCTGTTCGGGGCTTTGCCCCCTCCGGTGCGCTTTTTCCACCTTTTCTCTGGTCACACCCGCCACCCTAACTGCTCTTGAGGGGCACCTGCTCAGGTTTCACAGTCACTTTGCGAGCCCCCCTCCCCAAAGTATAGAACCCCCTCCCCCATTCCCCATTCTCGTATCCAAAGCTACACGCCCCTCGTGTACGTGACCCCCCCCTTTTCTGCAAGTTTGTTACCCCTTCCTTGTTTTCCCGGGGTTCCAACCCTCGGATGTCACATTTTGAGCAGTCAACTTTATTTTTGGGTCATATTCCTATGTTTTCCCCCCCGTCCCCCAGCATTCCAGGGTGACTAAACTATCCCCAACCTTCCACCCACCTATTACTCACCCCCCTCGGTTCACACGTCGCTCGACTCATCCCCACCCTGTGGTGGTACTCGTATGGGCCCACGCCCGGGCCTCGCAAGGGCGCTGCGCGGCCCTGCCCGCGCAGTTTCTGCCTTGTCCTTTTTCTGGCTTCAATCCCTTTTATTTTTGGCACTTGGCCCCTAAGGGCTATTTTCTGCGACCTGCGATGCGACTTCCACATCCTTCCATTTATACGTTGGTCCGTTCGGTTTCTCACATATAGCTGCGCTTTTCTTAACTCTGCCTGTCTGGGTTGCCCACCGAAATTGTTCAATTTTGTTCCTTCTTTTCCTTTTTATTGGGGGGTCGTCACCGTCCCCCCTCCCCCCTCTTCTCTTCTCTTTGTCTCTTTTAACTAGGATCGACTCCACGATTACCGGTGCTAGAGCTGCCATTTGTTATACTAGGTTTCTCTTTCTTTTACAATTTACTGGCTCCCCCTAAATCTCGCGGCAAACTCTCAGGTTTGTTTGTAGCATCGGGCAACTTTTCGGAGGCCAAGCACTTTCTCTTTTTGGGTTGCCTGCGCTGTTCGGCTTATTTTCCGTGTTGCGTGCGTCTTTTCAGTATGGTACCCTTTTTCGCCACTCCATTTTTATGCTACATTTTTAGCGATGGTTTTGTGTCGCGCTTTTCTGACCACTGTAACTTTTTGGCGTGTTTGCGGGGGTTTTGTTTTTACGGCGTTCACCCCAGGGTCCCACTACGTTCTGAGTTTTGTCGGATTGTCGGACGCGGCGCTCCCTAAATAGTGGGTGTTTTTTTGGCGATTTGGTTTTTTTCCTTAGCATGTGTATAGGGAATATTGGTTTAGGGGGACTCTAACTTATTAATACTTGGTTGTCTTCCCAAATTATTTTTATGTCGTGTTTTTTAACGTTTTATATCACTGAATCTTTGCGCCACAGCACCCTCTTCCTAAGGTGTGGATGTCCCCCGATTGCGGAGATTAAACCTGTAAAAACCCTACCTAAACTTCATTTTTTCTAACAATAATTCATTCCCTAAAGTTTAGAGTCGTCGAAACACCACATCCTGTCTACACATTGCACCATTGCAGATGTGCAACCAAAAAACTAACAATCGCCAATGCTAGAACCCCCAATATTGGCTTATCGCGCTTCCGGTGTCCACCCCCTCCGTACATCCGTACATATCTCAGAAACATTCGTTGGAAGCGCTTTGGTGAACGCCGAGTAAAAACAAAACCGAAACACGCCAAAACATGTACATTTTATTTAGAAAATCTCTACCCAAAAATGTTCTAAAATGATCCAAAAAAGGAGTATGTGAGCTCAAACTGGGAATACCACTGAAGAGACACCTCACCTATATGACAGAAAAATAAGACCCTAAACTAGCTCTGTCAAGGACACCAACAATATTTAAAGTTAGGTCTCCGAAAGATGCGCTGCAAAACAATGAGATTTCACTCATATTAGTTTTATCACTAAAAATTGTAAACAAAACTAAAAACTATACTATGAGGTATACCGTAATCGTAGTGCCTATAGAATGAAATATTATATATTTTTAGGGTACGGTGGTAACGACCCCCAAAATATGAAAAAAAGTAACAAATGACAAATTTTCTTTCACCCATACCATTCAGAGTAATAAAATCTCATCCACTAAGCTATCTGCCCACGAATGAGTAGTCTCTGTAAAGTGCTCTCATGTCGCCAGACGAGCCTTTAATGTCCCCACATTGCCAACACTCAAGTGTTATCCAATAAAGATGACCCATGCACTATCTTCTGAAGGCGCGCTCCCTTCCCCGCTGCCCCGGCGTGTGCCCAATAATCGCATCCTTACGCCACGTGGGTTTTTGAGAACGGAGAGGGTATCAACTTTTGATGGAGCGTTTTGGTCTGTTATCACTGGAGAATTTGTCCGCAATTTGCACAACAAGATTCGAGTTTAGCCCAACACAATTTATACTTGTCCAGTCCCCACCCCTTGCCCAGCTTTTGTTTTTAACCCCTGTAAACCAATTTATCGAAGGTATTCCACACCTTCCCTCCCAGAGTGTTCAAGTGTTACACATATAATAAATACAAACGATAACTCACTTTTCACAAATTACGTTTGATACAAGACAGAGAAAAGACAATTGTCTTAAAAATTGAATGCATATTATAAGAAGAGAAAAAACCCCGATGCTTCCGGTTACCAGGGCAACACAGGCGTTGTTGAGTCAAATTTTGTGACTGGATCACATGATAAGTCCTATCATGTGATCTATGGTGAAAAAAAAAACACCGCTCGCGATGTTTGGCCCGGCTAGGAAAGGACCTTTGTTGCCAAGATAATCACGGAGCATCTTTCTTTTATAATGTTTATCTAAAGAAGAAACAGAAAACAAAAATATATAATTAACCCAAATGTTACCCAAACAGAATATAAATGGGGTTACTCTTCATGATAAAAACAAGTAAACATGATATTAAAAATAATGTTAAAAACAATGTGGCTACAGTAAATACAGTGGAAAAGAAGAGAAGAAAATTGTTAGTCGAAACAATCTCATACAAATGAGACTACTATGTTCCATTGGATACAAGTATACCTTATATACTCGAGTATAAGCCTAGTTTTTCAGCACAAAAAATTTGCTGAAAAACCCAAACTCGGCTTATACTCGAGTCAAAAAAATAAATATATCTAAACTCACCTTTCCGGCGAAGTCAATAGGTTTTCCCAGTTTTTGTGGTAAAATTAGGGGCCTCGGCTTATACTCGGGTCGGCTTATACTCGAGCATATACGGTAAGTAGAGGAGTCATTTGGAGTGCAAAAGGAAAGCTATGAAAACAAAGCCCACAATAACGTGCTGCAAATGTGTGTTTTTTTTGCAATTTCACTTCAGTCCCATTACAGTGCATGTAATATTTAATGGTTCCATTAAAAAGTAAAATGTGTCCCACAGATAATAAGCCTTCACTCATCTCTGTAAATGGAAAAATAAAAATGACATTGGAAGAAGGGGAGCAAAAAACAGAACCACAAACATGAAAAAGAGTCCTTTGGTGGGTTAATAAAAAAAAACACAAGTCAGTTTAATTGGGCTTTGTTTCTCTTACAGTGCATGTCCTCCATTGAATCACAGTGTACAAAACAATACAATGGATGAGGGTCTCTCAGGTTATGGTAACTCCATGATAACCACCATGTGGTTCATAAGTGGAATGAATCTCATTATTGTAGAAATCGTATTTTGTAAGGGGCGACCTTTCAGAAAGCCATTTTATACAAACTGTAAGTATGTACTAACGTTCTGCAAATACATCATGCCTTTCCTGCTTAGGTCCCTCCAGTTGTCATGGCCTTCTCTTTTCCAATCTTTAGTGTCTTGAGATCTGAAAATTTTATGATTTATACTAGTCTACTAACAGAACTTCACTCCACTCCAAATCAGAGCTCATTGGGAAGCATTGATAGCCTAACTGAATGACAGGGACTGGAGTGATGCTCAGGTGTCACACACCCAGAGCAAGAAATATGTTAGAACCTAATAAAGCAACAAAAAAATACTATTCAGTACACCTTTATTTTAAATAGGACTATAAATATAATAATTAACCTGGGAAGAGTTCTAAATCTGTACAAAAGAGAGAGGAAGACTTGTTATTTGGTTCTAGATTGTTATTCAATGTTTCTGTCCTGTTTACTTGTGTGTTACTCTCATCACTGTTCCTCTGCGGACCTAGGGACCTGATTTGAAGTAGTCCAGAGTGATTTAATAATGATACAAAAATTCCTTTTTAAAATTCAAACCCTTTGGGATGGCGTGTGTCTAAATTAAAGATCCAATATGCCTCCCGTTTGTGTAATTTGCTTTTTAAGCTTCCTCCTCTTGGGGGCCTGCAAACTTTTTCAAATGCAAATGTCCGAAGAGATCGGATATGTCCTTGTTGAACATCAGTGAAATGCCTGGATGCCCCAGACATTCCTCTGAAGTCCATTTTGTTAATATCATTTAAATGTTCTAGAAATCTCACTCTAAATTTGCGTCCCATTTGTCCAATGTACATTAAATCGCATTCTGTACAGATGATAGCATATATCACATTATGTGTTACAGTTGATGTAACTCTTTATCTGATATGTTTTTTCATGTGTACTGTTTTGAAATGTACTAGTTTTTTGTGTGTAGTTGCATGTGAGGCATCGATTGGAACCACATTTAGTGAAGCCTTTATATGACAGCCATGTTGTTTCAGACTGGAGTGAGAAAAGTGAAGGTGAGAGAAGATTACCAAGTGTCTGTCCCCTCCGTGGTATTATTCTACATCCCGTAGACAGAATCTCTTCAAGAATGGGGTCTGTTTGTAGGAGTGGAAGGTGTTTACGTATGGTATGTGTTATTTCTTTAAATTGTGAGCTGTAAGATGTTACCAGTGTTGGTGTATAAAATTTTGGGGACTTATTCTTGATTGATTTTCAAGTCAATAGTGAATTTCGATCCTTGTTGCCCACTATTGTTTTCACACGTGTAAGCATCCATTCCAGATATTTTCTATTTTTGAGTCTAATGCTAGTATTTTCTATTTCCTTCTAATCACAATCAATACTGCAATTTTTTTTTAATCTCGTAAACTCGCAAACAGGGATTGCTTTGATAGTGTGTTTAGGATGCTGAGAATGTGCATGTAAAATAGTATTACCTGCTGTAGGCTTACGATAAGAGGAAAAATTGATATTTTCATTAACCTGGCCTCTAAGGGTCAGATCCAAAAATACTATTTCTTGTGGATGGCTGTGAAAGGTAAAGCGTAGGTTGCAATTGTTGTCATTAAGATATTCAACAAAGAGTGGTATGGCAGGTACATCACCCCTCCATATAATCAAAATATCGCTTATGTACCTGCCATACCACTCCAAACAGTCAATAAACATTATAAACGAAAGATGCTCTGTGATTATCTTGGCAACGAAGGCATACCGAATTACATTTCCAGCCAAACAGCAACAACAAATACATACCTTTTCGAGTTGCCATATGCGTCGCACTCGGAGATGGACCCGGAGGTTGGTGAGGAGTTTCTTCCTCCGCTGTGAGGTCCTTTCCTAGCCGGGCCAAACAACGCGAGCGGTGGTTTTTTTTCACCATAGATCACATGATAGGACTTATCTTGTGATCCAGTCACAAAATTTGACTCAACAACGCCTGTGTTGCCCTGGTAACCGGAAGCATCGGGGTTTTTTCTCTTCTTATAATATGCATTCAATTTTTAAAACAATTGTCTTTTCTCTGTCTTGTATCAAACGTAATGTGTTGAAAAAGTGAGTTATCGTTTGTATTTATTATATGTGTAACACTTGCTGTTGCTTAGTATTCTGTCCAACCATAGTCTGACCTGCAAACTTCCTGTCGTAGATCCACACCCATTTACCCACAGGTGGATCAATCTACTAAGTGCATAAAGATGCAGACAAGACTTGGTTTGGACAGACCATGATTAAGGACGGTTAAGCCATCTGAAACGCGTTGGTGGACAGGATCTACACTGTGGATGTTTTTGCTATTATTATTTGAATAAAATTTGAACACTCTTTGGAACCTGGCTGGACCACTGGATTATTTCGACTGTTACCTTACCTTCCCAAACGAGGTGGGTCCCGTGCCGGCTCCGTACATGAGGAACAATGGGCTGGAGGTGTGCTGGAGTTTTATCCCCTTTTACAAAGTGATTTATATATGGCTGACACTCCATCGGCTCCACCTGTCCAAATATGATGGGCAAAATAAACTGTTAAGCACCTAAAAAGAATTCCAATAAACATATTTCAACCTACAAGAAAACAATAGTCTACCTCTATTTTGATGGTGTTGTGTGAAAGTGGAGTGCTAAGGGAAGTGGTGGGTACATGTCTACCCAGGCTCTCCCTCTGACCGAAGTGCTGCCTCCGTTATGGGCACCCTGTGGACACAATTAAGTTCCTCAATTTACCCTCTGCTTTTACTTGGAGTAGGGTTTGTGGCTTCTTTTAAAATCTTTTGAGGATTGTCACATGAATTAGCCAATGAAATATTCTGCAACTTATATTTTCTTCAAATTGTGTACCAAGATTCAAAAGCCTTATTTAGAGTATTTAATAATTCCATATTATAGGTTGTTAGATATATACTTATGTAGTATTATTTTAAACTTTATGACTTGTTTGCTACCTTTATATATTAACTATCTGTTCTATCTGTTTCCTTTCAATCAGGGGCATCCGTCGCTAGGTCATAAGATCCAGGGCCTGTGCCCCAGGTTCATTAGTCCTGCTGTTCAGGCATTTCTCCCTACTCTCCTCAGGACATAAATAGTGATTATAAAGTGTGGCTTAGGCACACTGCTTTCCCCTACATGACCTGAAGTGATGTCATTCAGCTACTGTAGCCTCCAGGAGAATACTACTACTACTACTAATAATAATCTTAATGATACAAATGTGATGATGTTATGTGTCTTGTCATCACATGACCTGCTTGGGAAGGCAGTTTAGAGAGCTGCACTACCTTACCAGTTAGCTGAGGGGGAAACATAATAGGGGCTAACTAAGGGGACAAGGAGAACACTGGGGGTAACTGAAGTAGGGGCGAGGGTGTAACTGAATGAGAAAGAGGGGATATGGGGGTAACTGAATGGGGGTAACTGAATGTGGAGGAGGACATGAGGGAGTAAGTGAATGAAAATGTAGGAGATGAGGGAGGTGACTGAATAAGGAAGGGGTATGATGAGTAGGGACATGAGGGGATAACTGAGTGAGGAAGGAGAACATAAAGGGGGAAACTGGGTGAGAAGGGGGAGAACATGAGAAGAACTAATTATGGAGTTGGAAGAACACAATATAAGTGTTGAGGACATTACTGGGGGCTGTGTGGGGACATTAATGGGGGTTTGAAAGGACATTACTAGGGGGCTGTGGGGACATTACTGGTTACTGATTGGGACTGTGGGGCATATTATAGAGGCTGAAGGACCATTACTGGGAGCTGTGGTGACATTACTGGGGACCATTTGAGGACATTACTGGGACTGTGAGCACATTATTGGGGACAAAACTGGGGGTGTGTGGGGACAATGCTGGGGGGCTGTGGGGACATTGCTGGGGGGCTGTGGGGACATTACTGTTGGCTGTGGGGAACAATGTTGGGTGCTGTGTAAGTACTTTACTAGAAGGCTGTGGGGGCTATTAAGGGTGACGTGGAGGACATTACTGGGGGCTGTGGGGGGCATCACTTAGGGCACATTCACATGTTGCACTAGTGTCATGTTTATAAATGCAGCGCTAGCTTCCATGGATGGGCATCAGCTTGATCGCATATGTGATCGCATATGTGATCGGTAACCAGCACCAGGTGTTTTGTATTGTTTGAATGCAAAGCAAACACCATGTATTTTGGTAGAGCATTAGGGGTAGCAGCAGGATAACACTGTTAACCAAGATGTTGGGACAATGAAGAACATAAGATGTCTGTGTGGTGAACTCAACGGAGAGGACACATGGCTGAAGAGGAGACATGGCTATGGTAGACGTAATAGAAAAGATAGAGAAAAACTACAGTCCGAGGACACATCACCTGCAGTCACTGGATGTAACTAGTAGGGATTTATCTTGTGTTGGCTGTAGCTGCATATAAGTAAAGTTATTATTGGCACAACCACATGTGAGGGGGTTATATTCAGATGTGGGCATTACTGAAAGTGTCATACATAAGCCTTGGGGCCCGTGTCCAGGATCTATTATCACCCTAGCAATGCCTCTGCTCTTAATTTTCTTTGATATTTATTATCATTAGCAGATGTAGGCTCCATTTTAGTTTTATATTTATTAACCCTAAAATTATTTATTATATTTGGATGACAGAGAGGCACTCGTTCTCATTTTTAGTAATCACTATGAAAGTCAGACTACCATATTATATTATTTTATAACTTATATCTTTCTGTACCTCTAGTACACATATTTAAGTTTCGATATTTATCAGTGCAACCCCTGTGACAAGGTAAAGTTTAAAAGTGCAGAATTCTAAAACTAAGTACTGTACAGAATAGATAAAAACATGTTTGCTATGTACTGTTGAGTTTCTTTTGGAACCTGTCACTAGTGAAAAAGAGCCATCTAATGTTTGATGATCGACTTATTATTTCTTGAAGCTAATGGTATTCTGATAACATTGTCTATACAGTTATTGCAAGTTTGTCTTAATTTTTTGGAGCATTTTGAGCATTCTAGGTTTATACCTGTTCTACATCACAATATGTTTTTCAAAGTTTACCTTCCGTGGACAGGTTCTCTTTAAGTTTACCATCTTCAAAGTTTCTAGAATTCTCTTACGGTATAAACACAAATCTTTTCTGAGTAAAAATATTTAATTCACATTATTTTCAGAAATGCAACTTTGTGAACAATCTAGCACTTGTTTTACATTGAGATGACTGACATTGATACTCAGGACCATTATGAAATCATTACTTCCTTGCTTACAGAATTTGGTGCAGTGTTGGTTAATGGTTTCAGACATTTGTCAAAACATAGCACATACTCTTGACCTTCATCAGGAGAGTGTCATACTTTCCAATGACAAGCAGAGCGGGGTTGGACATGTTTTCATCTGCATGTGTTTTTGGAGGCCCTCAATTAGGTCAAAAGGAAAAGCGAACACATCCCTAAAGAAAGAAGTCTCCACAGGAAAGCTGAGGCATAAGACAAACATTGCTCTGGAAGGAGGCTTCATGATTCATACTTACATTTTCTGTCACAGTCTGAAGAGAAGATACAGGGAAAAGTGCTGAATAGTGAGCTGGCGTTCTTGAGCAATAGCTCAACTGTGCAATAATATTACAGTTTTGGACAGCACTCTACTATGCATTTATTTCTACATTTTTCCTGGAAAAAGGATTTGCTTTATTTTGGTTAAATTTAGAATTACAATTAAAATTACATTTTGATAACATAATATTATGGTATGGTATGAAAAATTATTTTATGCCATTCCTATTTGTTGTATACTTCAGAAAATACCTTTAACAGATAAATGCCAAGTGGAACAGTGTGGTTGCTGTCCTTTGTGAGTCGTGTTGTCATGCACCTGCCAATGTATAAATACTAATAACAACATCAAAGCTCAGTGGTGTAACTAAGAATGAGTGGGCCCCATAGCAAACTTTTGTCTGCGGCCTCTCTGCTCCCAACCACAGCACCTCCTCTGCCCGTTTTGCACATATATAAGAGTCCATATATAATGACAGTTGTCAGGCCTGCCACACAATATGCACACCTTGCAAATGATCAAAAACTTTTTATTATATCAAAATATGATGCAAGGACTTCTCATCTGATGGGCAGACTGCAGGTAATTCAGTTTATACAGTGTTGGCGCTGCATTCTGTCCGGATGATGATATTTTGATATAATACAAGGATTTTCATCCTCTGAAAGGTGTGGGTCTGTGGGGCCAGGCCGACATAGAGGCCTGTATCCACAGGCTGAACGAGTCCAGGGACTCTATCGCAGCCTCCTGTCACTAATAACATGTCCAGCAGAGGCCTCTCTTCACTAATAACATGTCCAGCAGAAGCCTCCCCTCACTAATAACATGTCCAGCAGTGACCTCCCCTCACTAATAACATGTCCAGCAGCAGCCTCCCCTCACTAATAACATGTTCAGCAGCAGCCTCCCCTCACTAATAACATGTCCAGAAGCAGCCTCCCCTCACTAATAACATGTCCAGCAGCGTCCTCCTTCACTAATGACATGTCCAGCAGCCTCTCTTTACAAATAACATGCTCCAGCAGCCTTTCTTTACAAATAACATGCCCCAGCAGCCTCCCTTTACAAATAACATGCCCAGCAGCTTCCCTTTACAAATAACATGACCCAGCAGCATCTCTTTACTTATAAAATGCCCCAGAAGCCTCCCTTTGCAAATAATAAACTTGATCGTGATCGTGTCCTCTTCCCTGTGTCTTTACTCCGAAGTGGTGGCTCGGCTCCTCCAGCTCCACCAGTCTGCATCGCACACCTCTGGTCACGATACCGGCGCGACTTGATGTCATGTCAGTCACGTGACAAGGGGCGTGCAGTGCAGCCGGGAGGAGCTACAGACAGTGGGAGGACCAGACCACCGACAAAGCACCGGCCGGGTAAGCAGTGGGCAGGAACACAGGGGCAGGGGCGGCAGGAACAGTAAGGGGGGCGGGATGATTTCCACGTTGCGCCGAATAGTAGGGCCGGGACGGAAGTCGAATCAGGTTGTGAAAAACAGGGCAGCAGTCTACAGACATTGTGATTGTGCTGCCTGGGACCCTAAAGCTCACTGGCCCCGTAGCAGTAGTTACAGTAGTAACTGTAAGTGAAAAATGGCAAGTTTCGATGCTTGTAAAAATCACCTTAGGCTGCATTCACACTGAAATATGTCAGCATGGCCACGGCCTGTAACACAGAGAAAGCTAGGACACATGTATGGCACCATATTGCTCTGTGCGGCCACTACCGTCTATGGGGGACGTATGTACGCCTGCAACTTGCTGAGTTTGTTCCGGTTTCTGAGCATTCGGGCCAGACAATGCATCAAACTTGCATGGGGGCAAGAGGTCTTAGAAACAATCTAATCCTTAACATCAGTAAATATAGATATCCCTATGAGATGTCTATCCTGCTTATCTGTCATGATAACATGGGAAAAAATATAACTAGCAGCCTGTTCATCTGTAGTAATGCTGACAGGGCTGCAAAAGGATGAATAGAATTAATTTTGTTCTTAGTGTAGCTCTATGTGATAAACCTGGAGATTCAAAAGGCTGATCCACTAAAATTAGGGAGTTGAGTGCAGCATGGCACATGAGCTGTCATCAACTACCACTTCTGATGCCTATTTGTCAGGAAGTTTAATTTTTTTCTATATTAAAATAATGACTACAGAGAGGACAGATAATCTTTTCTTAATCTATTGATCAGCTTAAGTAAGGATGGTTTTGAATTGATGATTGACTCTTATTTTCAGGATCGCTATTTAGTGAATACTTTGTTCACCCAGTCTGTGATCTGTGATTCTAGTGGAACGTTAGGTTTCAGAACACTGAACACTGTTATCACCAAGGGAGCCCCATTAAACACCACCATGGATCCCTACATCTACATTGGGGTTTCCCCAGGGAGAAACATCCGATTCCTTCAGCCTCTCCATCCTTTCTTGTGCTTCCACCTGCCAGAGACCTGCTAGGCTGTGGATGAGGCCAGCACCGTGACCTCAGACCAGCACTAGGCTGCACTCCGCCAGGCCAGCCACTCCCGTACCTCAGGAGTCCAGCTGCCCCCAAGCCAGAAAAATGGCTAGGCCCTAGTGGGGGATGTTGCAGAGACTTCATTGAAAGGAGACCTTAATTGGCAAAGTTTCAGAAAGGAGACCTCTTATTTTCCAACCTTATCATTGTTAGTAAGTGCAATTACCATCCTGTTTTTTTAATATCATTCCTGTTTATAGTGAAAAAATAGCCGATTCCTATATTTCTTTTAAATCAGCCGACTATGTGGATCTTTGCTCATAACGGGGCACATTTAGCCTTCCTGAGGAGTTCACAGAAAGTGCATTGTCCGACGATGATCATGCACTGTGCCATGATTCACTAAGATTGTGCACCCGATATCCTGCATGTGTCGCTTCCTTGGGCAGGTCCGCCAGAATTGACCTTTTTCTTCCTGGGGCATGTAAGTGCATTGTCTTGCGACACAATTTGAAAGTTAAATCCCGTGCTCAGTCCGAACCAGGTGGCTCTTCCCATCGGCAGATCTTCCCCCGATTTCTGTCGCATGAAATCCGATCGCGTGTGACACAATCCCAGTGCAGACCACTGTTATATACCTGTCAAAGCCATGCAAATCCCGAAAACAGCGCACAGTCTGACAAAAGTGAACAGCACGACCCTTAGAAAATAAGCCCCAATCTCTTTTACGATCAAATGAAAGCTCAATAGCAAGAAGTATTGTTGATGGCACTATCACTGCCACTGCTGACCCAGAGAAAGAACAATATCCAGTAGTCATTAGCCAATAAATTACTCCTAGTGCAAGAAAGACAAGAAAGACCCAATCCTTTAAACATTTTTAATTAATTTCTGATACAGCTAATTTTTCTCTGTATGGACTGTATGCTCCCTCACATACTGTACATCCTATACTAAAAAAATAGCAAAATTGGCTAATTTGATGCCACCCTCTTTGAATAGCAGACAATAATTTGTCTTCAGGTTGTGGTGTATGATGCCTTTTTTATTGGAGCAACTGCAATGTATTTTACAAAAAGTGGGATTTGGCCCTTTTGTGGCAACTAATGAGTCTTCACCTTTTAACCACAATAAAGGGATCTATAGACTTTGGTTCATCAAAGACGAACTATTGAAGTAGTCACAATGTAGTTGACAGCTAGGCCAATGGTATGTCAAATGATGTCAGTGCAAAGCAACATGGGTCAGGCAGTGGATAGTTAATGGAAGTCTGAAGTTAAACCAGGCAGTGGTCAGGCATAATCAAGGGTACAAATTGGGGATCAGGGCAGGGAGTAAACAGACAGCATCCAAGGTATAGGCCAATGGTCAGAGCAGGCAAATGCATATCAGGATCAGATCACGCTGAGATTCTCATCAGAAATAGAGCACAGAGCTAGAGCAGAAGCAGAGCTATACAACAGAGGCAGGTTCACACTATAGAAGATATATCCATCATCCAGGCAGAAATTGGAAGAATTAATATCCACTTTATGGCTACAACTAAGGAGCGAAACGTGTTAGAAATATGTTATAGTAATGTCCCTGTATGTTTTTAAAGGTGTTTTTCAATAAAGTGGATTTTAATTCTTCCAATTTTTGCCCAATGCTGGACATATCTTATATTTTGGATCTACATATGGGGCAGCACAGTGGCTGAGTGGGTAAAACTTCTGCCTTGCAGAACTGGAGTCCTGGATTCAAGTCCCACCCAGGTCAACATCTGAAAAGAGTTTGTTTGTTCTCTCCGTGTTTGCATGGGTTTCCTCCGGGTCCTCCGGTTTCCTCTCACACTCCAAACCATACTGTTATGTTGTTTAGATTGGAGCCCCATGGGAACAGGGACCAATTTGTCATGCTTTGTGCAGCGCTGCATAATCTTTAGGCGCTATATAAATAAAGAATTATTATTATTATCTATATACTGGCTATCGCACAGACATCCCTGCATCGGCCCACTATATTACCGACAATTGCACTGTTAGTAGTAGCTATTCCTTCAGCTTTGCTTATAATAATTATAATTTGAGTCTTAACTATAGTTTCCTAACTATAGTTAAAAGAAGATTTTCCTCAATATTTTTAAGGTTGTAATATTAAAATATTTGTATGCACTTTATCACACTGTCCTTACATGCCTTAGCTTTTGTACATATTGACGAGATTATTCAATTTGATTTAATGCCAATAGAAAGTGGCAAATATTGAAGTAAGCAAACCAAGGCAATGTTTGTTTAGTTTCCTATTTGCTTTATAATTTTGTTTCATTTAATATTCAGGATGACTTGAACATGTTTTGGTTTCGGTGTTAACATTATCTCGGCTAACAACCATTCACACACTATTGTGTCAGTTGGAAGGTTGTACAAAATTCTCAAATACTGTTGTGTGAGATAAGCAGTTGATATACAATATAATCTAAAGATACATTTTTATGTAACCAAAAAAGGTATTGGGAGAGAGAGATTTATATACATGCAGTATAAACAATACAGAACCTTCTCTTTCTTATGCAAGAATCCTGTCTCTCATAATACTTAATAAAGGTAATGGCAACTGTTTGTTTAAACTATATATCTTCATGATGTACAAGAGCACTGAGGAACCCACACCATATATGTTTGGTGCTATTTTGCTTAAAGAGGTTGTCCACTTTCCACAAATAATTGATATGGGTTGTGTAAGAAAAAATGTTACACAATTTTCCAATTTACTTTCTATATCAATTCTTCATTGTTCTCAAGATCTCTGCTTGCTGTGCTGCAATAGAAAGCTTCTCTGTTTACTTCCAGTTGACAGAAATCTGTCCATGGTCATGTAATGGACATGAAGGTGCACAAGCCGTTATCAGAGACTCATGATACGAACGGCTGGTGCTCCTGTGTTTTCATCACATGACCATGTATATATTGGAAAATTGTATAACTTTTCCTTACACAAACCATATCAATTATTTGCTGAAAGTGGACAACCTCTTTGAAGCTCCATGCTCATACATTTGAAAGAGCTAGTACAAAGTAAAAGGGTTCTAGTTAGAATCCAAACACACTGCTAACACCATCCATCTAAAATGCATTTAAAAACTGACATAAATGCAGCCGACATCTATGCCAGAGGGGTTGAATCTGACCCTGCAATGTCAGGCACAGACCCGTATGTTCCAGTTTGGATCCACTCATCTCTAGCCACAACAGTCATAGTTGTGAACCAGCCATTAACCTTTTTGCGCACCATGATGTACTATCACATCATGGTGCTGTGGGTGGTGTAAGGAGAGAACTTGTGCGCTGAGTTCTCTCCATACACAATGGGTGTCAGCTATTAAACACAGCTGACACCTGCCTCTAACTGCTGCAGTAAGTACTGGGACCGAAAATGGCAGTTAACCCGTTAATTGCTGCATATGAACCCGACCGTGGCACCTAACAGAATTGCCGGTGGGTGTCGACAGGGCCACATCTGCCATGAGGCTAGATGAAAATCTTGCCTCAGGCGGCAAAATGCTGAGTCCTTTGACGCTCTAATGTGGACGTTTCGGGTGCCCATTTCCACCTGAATCGCCCACCATATAAATAAATCGCACCTGTCTCTTTAAGACACAGGTGCAATTTACATGCGCAGTGACACGGCATCCATCCGGGTGCTTGTGTCACTCAGTACTATGCAGGGACTCAGGCGCTGTGTCTCTGAGCAGAGCCATGGCTAATAGAAGAGCCAGGAAAAGAAGGGAGCAGTGCGACGTGGGAGCACACTGCCTGCAGGTGAGTATAAGTCTTTATTTTTCACTGACAATTATTGATTTAACGGGGCTGAATACTGGTAAATGGTGTGGGGGGCTTCTATATATATATCTATATGGGCCAGATTCTGTTTACACTGGGGGGGCTGGTCTATATACATTTCAATGGAGCTGGATATTGTATATACTGGGGGGTGTCTGCATATATGGATCCTGTTTATACTGGGGAGGGCTGTATATATTTATATGGAAACAGATACTATATATACTGGGGTATATATATTTATATAGGGCCAGGTTTATAGTGGGGGTGGGGGTCTATATACATTTATACTATATACATCTTGGATGGAAGATTGGTGCCCCTCTTGATGTCATCAGTGGGCACTGAGTGGTTGCCATGATAGCCTACAGTCTCATAAAGACTTGTAGGCCTATCATTTATACTGATCTCTAATAGATTTCCAATGGCAGGGATCAGAAGTAAAATTACTAAATACTGCAATACAATAGTATGGCAGTGGTAAGTGCTAATGGCAGGCTATAAGAAATCAGCAGTGAAATTACTATATACAGGCGGTCCCCTACTTAAGGACACCCGACTTACAGACAACCCATAGTTACAGACGGACCCCTCTGCCCCATGTGACCTCTGGTGAAGCTTTCTGGATGTTACTATAGTCCCAGATTGCAATGATCAGCTGTAAGATGTCTGTAATGAATATTTATTGATAATTCTTGGTCCAATTACACCAAAAATTTTGAAACTCCAATTGTCACTGGGGCAAAAGAAAAAAAATTGTCTAGAACTTCCATTATAAAATATACAGTTTCGACTTACATACAAATTCAACTTAAGAACAAACCTCCAGACCCTATCTTGTATGTAACCCGGGGACTGCCTGTACTGCAATATAGTAATATTGTATGTAGTTGTATGAGTGATCAGACCCACTAGGGTTAAAGTACCCTAAAAAATAAAAAAAATGTATTAAAATTCTAAGTTTAAATCCTCCCCCTTTCCCTAGAAGACACATAAAAATAAACAATACAAATCATAAACATGTCAGGTATCACCACGTCCCAAAGTGCACATTCAATCAAAATAGAAAAAGGATAAACATTGACGGAAAATAGCGCCCAATTGTCCGAATTACCACATTTGTTGCCATTTTTCCATCCATAAATATTTAAATAAAATATGTTCAAATGGTCATATAGGTCTCAAATTGATAGTAATGAAAATGTCAGCACTTACCACAAATGATACCTTAACCAAGTCCATACACCGAAGTATGAAAAATTTATTGGCCTCAGAATTTGGCAAAGTGCCATTTAAAAAAAAAATCTACTAAAACGTAATAAAACCAATATAAATTGGGGGTTGTCATTTGAAGCATAGCGTGAAAGCATTTTCAAATGCATTTTTTTTTAATCAATTTCACCTTCACTTTTTAAAAAATCTTTCCAGTATATTGCATGGAATATTATATGCCGCCACTAAAAAGTACAATTTGTTCCGTAGCCCTCACACTTGTCTTTAAATGGAGTCCTACAGGGGTTAAGTCAGTGGGGTCCACAGACATTTCTCACAATTTAGTCTCCTTTGATGTCTTGCAGCATAAGTATTGTAAATCCTTCTGGGAACCACAAGGCATATCCCCCTTTCAGTCAAGAGATAATCAACCTTTTGTTGTCTTAACTAGAAGGATATCAAGTATGGCAGAGACTATAGAGCCACAAAGGAAATAGCTACAACAACATACTTTGGCCCTAGATGTAATTGTAATATAATGACACTCACTACCGTACTATAAGGACAACTGGAGTATAAGGCGCACCATCAATAAATGCCTGCTAAAACGTCTGGGTTCATATGTAAGGTGCACTGGATTATAAAGCACACCTGATTATAAGGCTGAATGACCAGCAGGTGGCAGACCTGTGCACAGTTCAAGGCAGCTGTTGTCTGTAAGTACGATTGATATATAAGGCGCACTGGACTATAAGATGCACCTTTGATTTCTGAGAAAATCAAAGGATTTTTTGTGCGACTTATAATCCGAAAAATTCGGTATATATTTTAACATGGATCTACCATATATCCAGCTGAGCAGCTATTCTAAGCTATAACTTTTAAGAGCAACCATACTAGCAACCGTATTAGAGCTGATTCTAATTTTTAAAGAATGATTCTGGCATTGGGTTGTGCTGAAAGGAATAGACAGGCCATGAGGAGCGTAAAGGTCACCTGTGTGTGGTTGGCCCATGCTGAACTTTTTCACCTAGGCCTGTGATTCCTTAGCTATGCCTGTGGCTTCATAGGAATTTTGTAGATTTCTGGCATATCTAATGATGGAATAGTTAGTAGGGGATGACTTGAAATTGATATAATGACCATTATGATGAATAACCAAATATTAATAAGATGATTTAAATGTTAAGCATCAGTTTAAAGATTAAAGTTAAAAATCTTCAGATTTATTCTTAAAAAAGTATACTATGACATTTATGTTGATCCGTGCCTGCAATTAAAATGTGTTATCACTGCAATTCTAAAATAAATGTTAATATTCATTCAATAACCACTATTGTATATGCAACATAACATTAGGAATACACAACGAGGTCAAACAATGATGGTAAAAATAACAACTAATAAAATGAAAAAGTGCAACATCAGATAAAATACATGTCCTTGTGGTCAAATGGGGCCCAGACCTTACAGGGTTACATATATTTTCTTTGTTTTCACACTATTTTAACATTGGTGTATATGAATATGTTTTCTAAAAGCATAAACATTAGTGGAGTATTCCTTTACCTTCAGTAAAAATAGAATTTCCTCAGTGACCTTTTAATTTAGCAGGACAAACACTACTTATTAAAATTAGCTTTATGAATGCAGCATAAATTACATTAACCTTTCAAACTTTTGGCCTTTGTCTCTAGTCAATATTTACTTACCAGAGGTTCAAACCAGAAATACTGGAGTGAAGCATTATTGAGTTTATACAGTACATGTAGCTAAACCTAAAACATGGGAAGGGACAGGAGTTATGTTATACAAATATTAAAAAATATATTTTTATTTTCACCATTTATGTGTATTTTAATTTTAGTTTATATGAAAAATGGCAAAAGGGAATAATTTATATTTTTAGTCTTTTTGCGTGTTTTTTATATTAAAAAAAGCTTTGGCTATTTGTGAAGAGTGCAAATTTACAGTAAAGATAGTCCTTTAGACCTTTATGATAAGGGCAAATGTTTGCCTAATACAAATCACTAGTCAGACCACTGATGGGACGCAGTTTGGGCATCATTGTTTAAGAAGACATCAGTGAAATACAGCAAATGCAAATTAAGCAGCTAAAATATTATGATTAAAGAAATCTAGCTGGATTGGAGTACATACAACAACAATTTGTTAAGCTCATTTATGGGGTTATCTAATTACAATGTACTATACTTCTAATGAAGTATACATGACCTGCATTGATGACAAGGGGGACTTCTTTATGACCACAAAATTAGACTATGTAATGAGAAAGCAGGATGATGTGATGGCTGATCTCTTTACATCCACATGACATAGATGAGCTGTGTCGACATCCCTCATTAACAGCAACTATAGTTAACAGTAATCACTACTGTTAACCCTTTAGATGCTGGGGGGATTTGACCACAGCACCTAAAGAGGCCACAGACTCAATTGGCAGTGCCCCTCAAGAAGAGACAGAAGCCCATTGTAGTGAAAGCTGTTAGCCTAATGAAGGGTTGTCATTCTGTAGAATCTAGGCAGTACCTATACATGAGTGAAGTTGGGCCCCCACATTGTTCCACTTTAACAAAATTGGTGTCAAATGTTTGTGCTACGTTTGTACAGCAGAAATTTTCATTTGTGCCGCCATGCCGATAATAATAAAAGTTTCCAGAGGTCATCAGAGGTCAACCAGCCCCCCTACATTACCCACATCAAAAACAAACTTGTGCCAACCAATTTTGCTATGTTTGTACTGCTCAAATTTTTGTTTGTGCTGCTTTTGTTTTGAAGATATTAACAAAAGTGTAAAGGTCAAAAGGTCAGACAGCTCCCCCTGCCCCACATTAACTGAATCAAGCAAAACTGGTGTCAAACATTTGTGCTATGTTTGTTTTGGTTTCTGCAGCAAAAAAAAAATAATTTGTGCTTCAATATAAATTTTAAGGTATGTTTAGGTGTTTGCATAAGATAAAGTGTTTAGAATGAACTGGTAAAAAACACCTATTGGCACTTTTCAGATTTGATCAACTGGGGAAAGCTAGCAAACACATTGTACTTTGGAAGGAAAAACTCTGCTGACCTCTGGAAAAAATATCAATACATTGAAAATGATAGCAACACTAACAAAAATTACTACACAAACCAGCACAAATGTTTGACACCAGTTTTGTTTGATTTGCTTAATGGGGAGGAGGGGGGCTGGCTGACCCTTTCACCCTTACAATTTCGTTAATATCTTCAAAACAAAATCGGCACAAGCAAAAATCTGACACCAGTTTTGTTTGATTTGTGTAATGGGGGGGTTGACCTCTGATGTCCTTTGGAAACTTTTAATATCTTTTAATACCTTTAATATCTTAAAAATGATTGTGGAACACACAAAAATCTCTGCTGCACAAACCAGAACAAATGTAGCACAAACATTTGACACCAATTTCAGTCAGGTAGTATTTATTCATGCAACCTGTAATAGTACCCAAATTAATATACTATATAATGCAACACAATGGTTATAGTGTATTTTGATCCACTAAAATGACCACACATATCCCATATCCAAGGTATTAAAAAGTGTATACAGTAGTGCACTGCAAGGTATTTCAACACTGTTCCCAGAAATTTCAGCTGATCTTTTTGTCTGAGCACCAGGGTAACATGTGGTTAGCTTATTTTTGTATGACCTTCATAAAAAGAAAGGAGTCAACAGAGGGTACTTCTTAAAGATGAAGTTACCTTTCGTCTGTATCACTAGTGGTACTGTTACAAGCATAAAAGCTATGTGCTACTTATATAATGACATACTGATAATAGTCTATAAAAGTTATATTAAAACCGCTCTGTTTATTTTACGCTATTAACCTTATATGCAATGCAAAATAAGACACTGCTATGACAAAAGCTATTTGCTGCAATAAAAAAGGAGTTTATTAAAGTTTAAGTCAACAACTTTATCATGAAAGCATTGCAGTAGCCTTTATGAGGAAAAATATAGAAAGACTTTCCCAAACTATTTACAAGCATATAAATGGTTTAACAATAACTACCTAGGCTGAGATGTGAGATGAACATTTCATTTGTAAGTCATTGGATCTAGTTCAGTGTGTTAAAATACCTACAAACATTCTTACTTTTAGAAAGATAAGAATCGGACCACATTGTGAGCAAATCCCATTATTGAAGATATGTGAGCGCATGAATAGACTAATAATTGTTGGCTCATGCATATAAAAGGTACCCATTCACATTAATGAACACATTTGTCTGACAGCTATTCCTTTTGACCCCTAACACATGGAGGGTGTGTGAGTTTTCACTGGTGAGAGAAATGTTATTCACTGCCAAACACTTCTTGCAGAAGTGTATCTCCTATTGGAATAAAAGAATCAGCCATTAAAGTGGTACAAACCAGACACTACTCCAGCACCATATATAAGGGGTGATTTGAAAGTCGGGTGGGTCCCATTTACTCTAATGCATATACAAATCAACAAACTTCTAATGCCAGTTCTGAATCAATAAAACCACATTTCAGATGGGGGGCTGTAAGAGGGGGTACTGTAATGACAAATGAAGATGAACTGATGGTATGATGAAGTGCAGGGAGAAAACTGCATGAAACAGCTAGCTGCATGCACATAACTTTACTGAGCGTCTCTCATCTAATACTGTACATGGCTTGAATATAGTCATAAAGCTGAACTCTTTTCCTTGCTCAGATCCAAACATTCTCTCCTATATGGCTGCCAAAACCTCAGATCAGACAGCGTGTACTATGCTACTTCTCCTGTATGCAGAATCTTAAAGGAGCCCTCAAACGAGTTGTGTTACAACCTGTCAAAATATTTACATTCCACACACATAACATCACGGTAATAAAAAGACAATCACAAAAACTTTATAGTACTTTATAACACAGTAAAAGCAAACCAGGACTAACATTTGGGGGGAAACAGAAGGTAATTTCTCACACCATTTTATTGGGACTTACATCTCTCTGCTGGCAATCATCGCTGCTGCCCAATGGCCCCTGAGTCTTAGCGATAAAAGAATGTAGAAGACCCTAAAATCAAGAGAGCTCAAGTCTCTGTGCTAAAGTCCATGGCACAGATTCATAGCTATAAGGGCGACAGGCAGACTATAATAGATGAGCAGTGCCTTCACAATATAGTCACAGATATATAAAAAATAAAAAGATAAAAGAAATACAAAACAGTGGTACAGGTTCTCAAATGTAATCCATGAAAACATTGGTTTATACTGCAAAAGTCCACCATACAAAGCTCTGTACAACAAAGTTTGAAAAAGTGACGGGTGTCAGAATAGGGAAACTTTGAATTTTTTTTTAAAGGTATTAAGTGATAATACTGGTATTTCCATGATTGTAATGGCCCAATGAATTAAGGGGAATTAAATCATTTGGACTAAACAGTAAAAGCTGTAAAGACAAAGCTCTCATGCAGAGCTGAGATTTTTTTGTCAATTCCATTGCATTCTAATTTTTTTTCCAGCTTTTCAGTAAATTGCACAGAATAGTAAATGGAGCCCTTATGAAGTTCAATTTGTCCCAGTAATTGCAAGGCCTCATATTGCTCTGTTAATGAAAACATTTTAAAAAATGTTGGAATGCAGTAAGTAAAAAATGGAAAAGGGTGTGGTCCTTAAGGGGTTTATAGTTGCAAACCTCCACTGTTTGCGCCTTCAAATGTGTTTTGGAGTGCCCATTTAGGTCTGCATTCCATGTAAAATGAGCACTCAATTTGTAATTCTCTACATTGTATCATAATCCCAACATTAAGCAACCCGGGTAATCTGCACATAGACTAAGAACTGTTGAAAGATGACAGCATTTCATTTCCTTTTAAGGAGTATTCTATTTTTATGAATTAATTTTTTATAGTAGAGAAAATCATACAATTTTCTTATACAAGCTTTAAATGCATACTTTTTAAATTATAAATATGTACATGTCTATACTAATGAAGTAGACACTTATCTGCACAGTAGAATGCTAGAACCTGTGGATAAGTGGATGTGTAACGAATCAACATTTAATAGAGGAGATATTGACTGTTAACCAAATGGCAGAAATGCTGACATACATGAGGGTCATATAACTAATTTCATATTTACTCAGTATCAAAAGACTCTTTAAGGCGAATTTGCTATCAAATACCACCTCTATAGAGGTATAGAGATTTACAAGCCATACATCCTCTAGTGGGGGATTCTAGGAATATGCAAATACATTTAACGGAATAGGATAAGGCATACTTTGCCCCTAAGCTACCTTGTAAGGCAGCCCCCTTAACATCAAATATGACCTATTCAGAAAGCCTAATGACATGATGTGGGATAATAGCCAAATAAGTATATCTGTTCCACAAGGAACAAACACCCACCCATGGACAGCGCTTTCCAAAACCGTCATGCTTGATGTAAAGGGACTGCCTTACAAGTAACAAAGAGGAAAACTTTTCCTTTAACCCATTCTGGAAAATCTGTTTTCATGTTTAGTCTGCTTATCCTATAGATGCATTCCACCTCAGTAAATTGAACTGTAACATTTATTTTTCTTTATTTGTAGGCAAATAGACTGATCATATAAAAATATGTAAGCAAAAGCACATAAAACACATCCTGAAAATGGAAACCACCTTTAAAAACTAAGCATGTTTGTTCTTTGTTTTTCTTGTGAAGAGCAGACTCCAGACTAGAGCTATGCTATAATAAAGCTGTATGGAAGGCAGAGGTCTTAACTCCAAGGCTATGAGTACCGGAAAGGACCACGTTACATTACTAACCATTTATCAACGAGAACTGGAAAAGTGACACATTTTTGCTGTTTTACTATTTGTAATGTCCGTTCCTGGAAAAACAGTTGAAGTAAATGAAATTTATTTGGTAAAATGATATGTTTTATAACAATACTCAAGTGCTCATGTAATGAGAGGTATACGACATAATTGCCATTCTTTTAATAAATGCATCACATATTTTAAAACATCGAGCTTACTATTAGAACATTCCAAACAAATGAATGAATGACAGCAAAACATTAGGTGTGGGACCCGCCACCAATTGTATGAGGTTTATGTCACATAAAAACTTCTAGCTTAAATGTTAAGAACTAAGAATATGATGGATTAAATATTACCTATTATATAGTTTCTAATATAGCACAAATAAATAACATGGTTAATACTTATTATATCAAATTTTATCTACTAGTTAACTTGTGCAATCCTACACTAGAGCATCTTAATGAGAACATAAATCTTTCAAAATTATTATAATAGTAAACTTTGTACTAAAACAGCATCACTGCAACTGTTTTCTGCTTCTTTATACTGTAGTGAGCAGTGCAACCAAAAGGTCCAACTCACACATATAAGGCTAATGTTTAAATATTTTTTTCATACCTGGACATTATTTTATTTAATGATTCAGCTTTCTAAGGAGAGTCTATAATCCAAGGACTGTCTGTAAAGTTAAGTCATTAGTCACTATATTAGGTTCCTTTATGCCTCAGCTGTTGGAGAAAAGGACTGAAACCTGACAGGGACAAACTGCTAAAACGAAGAAGAAGGACATTGGAACACATTTTTTTATAAATTATATTACAAACTTTACTATTATCCTCTGCACTATTCATTTATGCAATTTTGTCTTTAGTTTAGTTATGTATTTAGTTATACCACAAAGTGGATGATGCTGACTCAAAAGTCCAGAATGAATAGTCTCAAACCACTTGTGCTTAATTTAAAACAAATCAATGAAAAAAACGTCACTCTTTTCTTCTCGTCTTTCGTCGCATTGGGAAAAGCAAAAAAAAATAAATAAATGTGACATAAAACAAATAATTTAGTTTCTGGAACAAATCAGATTAATGGTGCATTTTGATTTGAAAATTGTCATCAATATGTCTAAACCTACAGTGTCAAAGCCTAGAGATACACTAAAACCTGTTCCTGCCAACATTATACACAAGTGGAGTCACACGAGGTTATGGATCTGTGACGTAAATACATATTTCTATTATGTACCAAACACGTCGATGGCAGCACAAACATTTTGTATTCATGGATCACAACTACTACCCCTCAATTTTGGATCATTAACAAAATGACAGTCTCCTACACTTTTTACATAACTGTTGAATTGTGTAGTTTTAATTAAGTCTACAGCAGGAAAACAAACAGTAGAAAAGCTAAAAAAAAACCAATAAATAACAGGCTTTTCCATCTCTCTCCAGTAAAAGTACTTCAAAGTATCATAGTTTATACGGTTGAAAAAAGACACATGTCCATCAAGTTCAACCAAGGAAGGGAAGGGATTGGATGAGGAAGAGATTCGTGGGAAACAATTCTATATAACATAAGCATCAATTTTATTTAGGTGTAAAAAGGCATCTAGACTCTTCTTGTAGCTCTCTGCTGTCCCTGCTGTGACCAGTGCCTGAGGCAGGCTATTCCACAGATTGACAGTTCTCATAGTAATACTTGGTAAATTATTTAACAGTTACCATATAATTCACTCAAAAGTGTACCGACTTCCTTTATAGATCTGATCGCACCGGCTGTATTGAAGTTAACTGGAACTTGTATTTTGTACTGTGTCCTACATTGTTTTTTATTATGACAAATATGTGAAATAACTTTTTCTTTATAAGTGTTGTGATCTTATTGCAGGTAAGCACATTGTGAGTTATATTAAACCTACATGAAGTGATCTTTCAAATCTTTTAGCTTGTGTTGCTTTATGAAAGACAGACTGCAGCTAATATACTATGACCTCAAAAAATGAAAGTCAACCCAACCCAAATCCAATGTTGGGTTGCTTGGAAGCATGAAGAATTTCCAACCTTATTGCCGTATGTGTTTACTTAGCAAAACATGCCCGACTGGTGGTTGATTTATTTATTTAGGAATTATTCCATAAGTGTCATCATTCTGCAGCAGCTTCATGAAGATCTGGTAGATTAACTATATCCTCATGGCCTCAATGGCCCACCCCTGCTGTTAATGTTTTATCCAAGGCTAATGAAGACCACATTGTACAATATGCTTAGAAAAGGTTTTAATCATTTCAGTCAGGTCTGTAGTATTCATTTATGTCCAATAGTAAAAATGACTAGTACTTAACATCTGATCTCACACTGCGTTCTTTCATGATGTGCCATGTTTGCTTTCATCCCACATGAGATACATATAGCTATCTATATGCAATAAAAGATATTTTGAACATCAATTGTAAAGGTGATAGGGTCATTTACTATAAGAAGTCTACTCCTAATAAGGCCTTTGATCCATCGCATATCCCGTTAAATAAAACTTGCATTAACAAAGTGTTATATGGCTGCAAACCATTATGTTTCCCACAATTCCTTTATATTTCCTACACTATATTTTCAAGGATTTTTCATTGTGTATAATTTGTCACCCAATAATGGATGAGGATGCATTTGTCTCTTATTATAAGCTCCTTCTAGGTTTGCTGCCAAAGATGCAGAATGTACAGAATGTTGACTGTTTCTGGGAAAATGCTAAAGCAGAGATCACTTAAGGACTCTCTTTCTCTAGGCTATCTTCATGATATATTGGCTTAAATCCTCTTATGTGTCAGATTTGATTATAGTCTTCACTTGTATTCTATGTGATGATAAAAACATGGAAATACTATGAGACTCATTGATGTTGAACAATGTTTATTTGCATGTCTTGGTTTTTTAATAGGTCAAGAACTGAAAGATTTCCAAATCTAACTGAGCTTGAAATAAGTATGCAATCTTATACACGCCTACATACACAGACATATAGGCACATAAAGTGAAAAAATAAAGAACATAAACATGTTGTGTTAACAAATATACACAAGGGAACCTATGACCAGTTTTTACACCACTGAACTGCCAGGATATAAAATCTCCTTTCTAGCATTGTATCTTCTATGTTAAATCTGAGCATTTACCTCCAAAGCAGAGTCATATTTGACTAAGATGAGTCACTTTTGGAGGCTAAAGTGGGAGCTTCAGTTTAAATGCTCCATTCTTGGGTCCCAAAGCAACTAGTACCATGGTTCTTTTCCTGCAAATTGCATTCCCAACTAGGTCTTTACCTACCTTTTCCAGTTTAATAAAACACAGGACCACAAGACTGTGATTTTTAAGATGAGATCCTCATCTTTACAGCTTCTATAGAGCAGCCAGGCATTTCTGGAAATTTTGTTGTATTATTGGCTAGAGCAATTTTGACAATTTTGACATGTACAAATAAAATCTACATAACAGAAAAAATACACTCACTCACACTTTATTAGGTACACCTGTCCAACTGCTCGTTAACACTTAATTTTTAATCAGCCAATCACATGGCGGCAACTGCTTGTGGCAAATGTAGCCTCAGCTTCTGTTCTTCAGCTGAAAAGGAAGGGGAACGGTGTGGTCTTCTGCTGCTTGTTAGCCCATCTGCCTCAACTCAAGTTACGATACTGTGCATTCAGAGAGCTTCTTCGCTACCTTGGTTTGTAACGGGTGGCGATTGAGTCACACTGTTTGCCTTTCTATACAGCTCGACCAGCGTGCTGCTGTTCTACAGTCGTCTGTTGCCCATTCTCCCTCTGACATCTCTGCATGGGCATACCAAGATTTCCGCCACAGAACTGGCGTTTATGGATGTTTTATTTTTCGGCTCGGACCATTTCTTGTACAAACCTGAGATGGTTTGCTGAAATCCCAGTAGATTCAGCAGTTTCTTGCAAATGAACGACTCAGACAGCCCCTTCTCGCACCAACACACCATGCCACAATTCAAAAGGCACGCAAATCACCCTTTTTCCCCAACTGATGCTTTTTCGGTTTGCAACTGCAGTGAGATTGCTTGTACCTGTCTACATGCCTAAACTGCACTAGTTGCCAGCGCCATAGTGATTGGCTGAATTAAAAATTACAAGTGTTAACGAGCATTGGACTAAGGTGTATAATAAAGTGGCCGTGAGTGATTTTTTGTACTGCTATAGATTTATTTGTACATGTTCAATGTCAAAATGGCTCTCCAGCAATAACAACACATTTCCAGAAAAGGTGCCGCGTGAGCTGCTTTAGCAAGCTGTAAAAGCTGCGGATCCTCATTCTAACAATCAAATCCGTCTTGTGGTCCTGTGTTTTTATTCAATACTAGGAAAAGGTCAGGTAAGACCTCGTTGGGCCTGCCCCTTGCCGGAAGCCGACCCATCGTGTCATCGTTGCTTTGGGCCCCCAGCTGGAGACTTTCCCCTGCAGCTCCCTTTCGCCTCCCAACGTCCTCATTTCGTCCCTATGCTCGCTTTGAGGTCAGTTCCGCTTTCACCTAGACGATCCCCGCACGCCAGGCGCTTTTCTATCTGGTTCGTTCCGGGGTGTCCACCTGGTCCTCGGTTCCCTTCTGTATAGTTTGTACCGGCCCACTGGTTATGTTCTTCTTTTTTCACTTATGTGCCAGCTGTCTGTGTATGTCGCGTGTCTCACGCTTGCTGACTTCTTTCCAGCTCCGTTCGCTTTGGCACTCTTTAGTTCTTGACTCTTCCACACCACGCCCTGCCCCCTTCCCCATTGTTCAACCTCCTGCGTATCATCGTATTTCATGTTTTATATCACACTTCGACTTCCAACTGAGATCTCAGCCCCATCTGCCACCTCGTCGGCTTTCAGCAGATATCATGCAAGATAGCCTAGCGAAAGAGAGTCCTTAAGTGATCTCTGCTTAGCATTTCCAGAAACAGTAGCCATTCTGTACCTTCTGCTTTTGGCGCGAACTGAAGAGCTTATAATAAGAGACCGATAATCCTCATCCATATTGGGTGCTACTTATAACCAGGCACATTCTACCTATGTGAGGAAATATTAAGGAATGTGGGACCTAATGGTTTGCAGCATTAACCCCCCCCCCCCTCCGCCCCCCCTCTTTGTTGAATGCAGTTATTTAATGTGATCTGCGATGGATCAAAGGCGTTCTTAGGGTAGGACGTTTTGTAATGAGCCTATCCCCTTTAAAATTGATGTTCAAAATATCTTTTATTGCATCTAGATCGCTCCTGTATCTCTGTGGGATGAGAAAGCAAAACATGCAATCATGACAGGACGCAGGGTGAGATCCCGTGTTAAGTACCTAGTCATTTTACTATGGACTTAAAATGCCACTACTAAGACCTGATGAAATGCATTAAAACCGTGTCTAAGCATCTTGTCCATGTGTCTTCATTAGCCTTGGAAAACACATTAACGCAGGGGTGGGCCATAGGCCATGAGGATTTAGTTCATCTACCAGATCTTCAAGAAGCTGCTGCAGATGATGCCATTTGGCCTATCCTACATAAATAAAGCAACCACAGTCGGGCATGTTGTGCTAAGTTAACACACTACCGGCAATTAAGGTGGAAAATTCTTCCGGCTTTCCAGAACCAACCTTGGATTGGTTGGGTTGACTTTCATTTCTTGCGGTATAGTTATCTTGCTTGCCGTCTGTTTTATGACATCAAATGAAGCTAAAACCGCCTCTAAAGCAAACCCAAGCTAAAAGCTTTGCAAGATCACTTCCTGTAGGGTTAATATACTCACCATGGTGCTTACCTTGCCATATGATCACAAACACTTATAAAGAAAACACGTTATTTAGCTCTTTGTCATCATAAACAACACTGTTAGCACACAGTCCCACCCCCTACAGTTCCCGTTAACATTCCACAGCCGGTGCGATCCAGACTCTATAAAGGAAGGACAGGCTAGGTGGGGTGAAACTTTGAGTGGAATTATATGGTAACTGTTAAATAAATTTACCAAGTATTACATGCGAACTGTCCATTGTGGAATGCCTTGCTCGGCATAGTCCCCAGCAGGCGTAGCGCGCGGTACCAAGACGCGTCTCGCTGCCGTTTTGCCCTAGACATCCCTTGATGCCTTCTGTTATTGTCGAATTGATTTCCCCGAATCTCTTACCCTCTCCAATCCCTTCCCTTTCCTGGTGAACTGATGGACCTGTGTCTTTTTTTTCAACCGTCTAAACTATGATACTTTGAAGTATTAGTGATGGGAGAGCTGGAAAAAGGGCTGTTGTCTTTCTTGGGGTTTGTAGCTTTTGCTGTGGTTCCCTGCTGTTGATTAAGTCAAACCTACCCCCGTCCACAGTTCTGTCCACGTGTCGGCGATGTCATTTTAGTTCAGATCATAAATGAGGGGTCGTCTTTGTGCTCCCTAGAAGCCCACAGGTTTGATGTGCCCTTGCCGGTTGGTTCCTCCTCGCCCTCGTGTATAACGTCCAGATGCCACACATCGTGTGACTCCATTGTGGATCTGTGGAGGACCCGGTTTTGTGTATCCTCTAGGCCTTTGCCCCGGTAGGTTCGCCATATCTGGATGACCATTTTCACACTTCCCACGCACATTCATTGATGTCCAGCAAACTAAATTCTTTGTTTTCTGTCACTGTATTTATTATTATTTTGCTTTTCCCAATGCGCCTGCGAAGCACGAGCGCCCTTTTGTTTCCCATGACTTGTTTTAAACTTACGCCCAAGGGTTTGCGGGACTCTTCACTTGGACTTTTGCGTCAGCCCTTCTATCCCCGCGTTGTCAGCGTACAACAAAGATATAACTACATGTTAACCCAAAATTGCCATATCTTGCATAGTGCAGATTGCTAAAGTAAAGTTGTCTATTACTTTATCAAGAAAAAAATGTGCTCCAATGTCCGTTCTTTTCGTGTTTTAGCCTTTTGTCCCTGTCCGGTTCTTCCGTCCTGTCTTCCAACGCTGAGGCATACCAGGCGCTATATCGTGTCTCATGACTTACCCGTCACCGCCCAGTCCTTGGCATCGGACTTTCCTTAGCACGCTGAATCGTTAAATCAAAATACTGCCAGGTATGCAAAAAAATATTTAAAACCTTAGCCTTATGTGTGCGTGGACCTTTTGGTTGCCACCTGCCTCACTCCAGTCTAATCACGACGCGCACAAACAGTTGCAGTGATGTGTTTAGTACAAAGTTTACATTTATACTAATTTGAAAGATTTTATGTTTCCATTAGATGCTCCTGTGTAGGGATGACACCCCCAAGATAAACTCGTAGATACAATTTGTCATAGAAGTATTCAACCATGTTATTTTAATTTGGGCCTATTGTAGAACTATCTACTAGTCAGCACATTTAATTTCCTCATCTTCTTAGTCTTAACATTAAGTCGCCGTTTTTATGCTGTGACATCAGACTCATTACCATGGTGGCGGGTCCCACACCTAATGTTTTGCCGTCTTCATTCATTTGTTGGAATGTTACTACTAGTCGCTCGATGTTTAAAATATGTGAGGCATGTGATTCAACGAATGGCCCATTATGTTGTATACCTCTCTACAGAGCACTTGAGTATTGGATAAATAAACATCTCATTTCCCCCATACCTTTCAGTTTCCTCCACTTGTTATTCCAGGAACGGGCATTACAATACGCCCACCAAGCAAAACACGTGTCACTTTTCCCGCTCTCCATGATAAATGAGTATGGTAATGTCACGAATAGTGGTCCTTCGTACTCATGCCTTGGCGTTAGACCCTGCCTTCCGACGCTTTCTTAGAGCATCAGCTCTAGCTGGAGTTGCTCCGTCCACGACCCACAGAACGACCAAAACATGATTAGTTTTACCCGGTGGTTTCCATTTCCGGATGTGTTTTTATGTGCACTGTACTCGATGTCGCGACTGTTTGTATACAAAATATTTTGTTCATACTTTTTCCTCTGCTCAGTTATTTTGCATACAAATACCCGCAAAATAACTGTCCAGTTGGTCCCCCTTTTACTGAGGTTGGAAGATCATAGGTCTAAGCAGACTACAACCTGCACAAACGAGTTCAGAATTGGGTAAAGAAAAGTTTTCCTAGTTTTGTTACTGGACGGCTTGACATTAAGCATGCGGTTTTGGCAAAGGTGTGTCCATGGGTTGGGTGTTTGTTCCTTGTGAACGATTACACCTTAATGTGGTATTATCCCAAGTCATGTCATTTGGCTTCTGAATAGGTCTATTTGAGGTTAAGGGGGGCTGCCTAAAAGCGGCGCTTAGGGGCAAAGTACGCCTTAATGTATTCCGTTAATGTATTTGCCCTATTCCCAGAATCCCCCCCTAAAGGCTGTATGGCTTGTAACTCTCTATACCTATATAAGAGGTGGTATTGATAGCCAATTCGCTGCAGGAGTCTGAAGAGGCTTTGATATGAGGGAAACCGGGCAATTAGTTATATGACCTCATGTCTGTCCGCATTTCTGCCATGGTTAACGTCAATTCTCCTGTCTCGTAAATGTGATTCTTAACATCACCAGTATCCACCGGTTTAGCATTCTACCTGTGTCAGCTAGTGTCTATTCATTGTATAGACATGCACATATTTACATTTAAAAGGTATGGCATGTTAAGCGTGCTATAAGAAACATTGTTATGATTTTCTATTATTATAAAAGTAATTCAAAAAATAGAATACCCTTAAAAGGAAATGAAATGCTGTCATTTTAACAGTTCTGTTATGTGCAGATTACCGGGTGCTAAGTGGAGGTTCATTGTTTCTTATGTGCTCACAATTTCTCCGCTGTCTTATAGTTCTTGCGATACAATGTAGAGAATTACAAAATGTTGTTTTTGTGGTTTGTATTTAAGCAGTGGAATGAAATAGGAGACTAAGATGGCACTCAGAAAAAGCACATTGAAGGCGCAAACAGGGGAGGTCTGCAACTATGAAACCCGTAAGGCCAAACCCTTTCCATTTTTTACTTAATGCATTGCCAACATTTAACACATAGTTTTCATAACAGAGAGCAATATGATTGGCTGCAACTTACTGGACCAAATGAACTTCCTAAAGGGTCCATTTACTATTCTGTGCCAATTTACTGAAAAGCTGGAACAAAAATAGACTGCAATGGAATGACAAAAACATTAAGCTCAGAATGAGAGCTTGTGCTTTTCCAGCTGTTTTACTGTTTAGTGGTCAATATGATTAATTCCCTTAATTCATGGCCATTACAATATGGAAAATACCAGTATTATCATTAATTACCTTTAAAAAAAATTCAAATTTTCCCTATTCTGACACCCGTCACTTTTTCAAACTTTGTTGTACAGAGCTTGTATGGTGGCGTTTGCCAGTATAAACCAATGTTTTCCTGGATACATTTGAGAACTGTACCATGTTTGTTATTTGTTTATCTTTTTATTTTTTTATATATATGTGACTATAATGCGAAGGCACTACTATCTATTATAGTCTGAGGTTGCGCCCTTATAGCTATCAATCTATGCCCCATGGACTTTGGCGCAGAGACTTGAGCTCTCTTGATTTAGGGTCTTTACATTCTTTTATGCTAAGGATCAGGGCCCATGGGCAGCAGCGATGATTGCCAGCAGAGAGAGTACGTCCCTAATCCCACAATAAATGGGTTTGTGAGAAAACGTTACTGTTTCCCCCAAAATGTTATTCTGGTTTGCTATGTTGTTCAAGTACTATTAACGTTTTTGTGATGTCTTTTTATTACTGTGAGTTTGTGTGGGAAGGTAAATATTTTGACAGGTTAGGTTGTAACACAAGTGTTTGAGGGCGCCTTTAAGATTCTGCATCAGGAGCAGTTAGATCAGGGCCGGATTAAGGTTGGTGGGGCCCTTGGGCGCACATTGGTGGGAGCCCACCATAAGTGTATAGAGTTAAACACGTCCTCTGATTCCTTTCCACTATCCCAGCGTAACACGCTTACATTACAGCGCCTACCCCATTGAACACTGTACGTTACAGCCGGCCTCACGCCCCTAGTAACACGCTACATACAGCCGCTCGCCCCCAGTAAACACAGAATAACAGCCGCCTAGCCACAGTAAACACAAGCTACATACAGCGTTCGTCTCCAGTAACACAGCTACATACAGCGCCTCCCCGCCCAGAGTAACACAGTACATACCGCCGCCTCGCCCCCGCAGTACTAAGCTACATGACCGCGCCGCCTCATCCCAGTAACCACCAGCTACATACCAAGCGGCCTCTTTCTGCCCCAGTAACACCGCTAAAATACATCCGCTCACCCAGTAACCACAGCTACATACAGGCCTCATCCCCAGTAACCAAGCTCCACTACAGCGGGGCGACAGCACAGAACCTATTATAGTTATATATATAGAGTATATAATTAACATTCAAAAGACACAGTATATACAAAAACCACATCATTAACCTATATATAAAATTGTACACACATATATAATATATATTTACCACAGTAGATGCATAAGTACACACATATCTAATATAGATAACACAGTAGATGCATAAATACACAGATATACATATATATCTACACGTCAGATGCAATAAATACAACAGTGTATATACAAAAACACATCATTCACATATATATAAATTAACATCATAGAATATATTACAGAGATGCATAAGTACACACATAATAACATTTATCTACACCAGCGATGCCTAAATACACCGTATATATATATATACAAGAAGTAGAGGCAGAAATACACAGTCCTATAACATATATATACACAGTACCGTAGAAGCATAAATACTCCAGGAATACCTATATAACCCCAGGTAGATGATACTTGTGCAGTATATAAATATATATACAAAGTAGATGCTTATATAAATACACAGTATCTACTATATATACCCAGTAGTGCACAAATAAACGTATATACATATATATATACACCAGTAGTGCATAAAACTACGTGTATTACCATAATATTACCCCGTCGAGGATAACTACCCCGTATATCCGTATAGTCTCCCCCGTGCGTCGGCGGATCTAACTACCCAGTAGTTACATACTTGTATACAAAGTAGCGCCTCCATCCACCGTCATGTATTCCCCCCCCCCCCCCATTCCCCCTCTCTACCCTGTCCCCCCCTATATCTTATCTCTCCACCGTAGCTGCAATCTACGCGTCCGCCGCCCACCTACCCTATATATACCACCCCGTTGTTCTGCATAATCCCACGCAGGGCGCCCCTCTCTCTCCCCCAGTGCGCTGCATCAACTACCCCGCGTCTCTCCCCTCTTCTCCCAGTCGATGCTCCCATCCAGCTTCGGATCTCCATATCCGTGTATGTCACCCACAGTCGCGGCTCCTTTCCTCCTGACCCACCGATCAACATCTCTGCTTACTGCCGCTCCGACTTGCCACTCCCTCGTATCCCACGATTGTTTCTCCTCTCTATTCTCCCCACCCAGTCGAGGCTATATCCCCGTCTCTCCCCTTTGTCCAGTCCCGTCATGATATCACACTCCCGCGTTCTCCATCGTGCATATCGGCTCCCGTCCGCTGCCCTATTCCCCCACAAGTATATCCAGATCTATCCCACAGTAGGCTTCGCCCCAGTATATACATTCATATATAACAGTACTGCTCACCCTACCCCGTATACACCCGTTATACCACACGGCTGCATTACTACTGACCCCGTCGCTATGCCGCATCCGGAATCAGCCCTATACATATCTATCCAAAGTGAGATGCTACTTAGCTTAGCACCGTGGTACGCCTCTCTCCACCGTATCTCCATATTCTCTCCCGAACGGGCTCGATGATACTGTACTCCGCATTAGTCTCGCCACTTATTACAATGTACCTAACCGATACCCCCACGACCATCCGCACTGTGCATAGAGATACTTCCCTGTTAGGGTTTTTGACCTGCGGTCTTGCGGCACTGTTTGTATCGGTGTCAGCGGGGGGTATTGCAGGGGCGCGTGTTCGCCAATGCGGGGCGGGCCAGCTTTCCGGTCGGTTGTTGCTTATCGCACGGGATGCACAAGCTCATCGAAATTGGACAGTAGAAGATTGGAAAAACGTTGCCTGGTCTGATGAGTCTCGATTTCTGCTGCGACATTCGGATGGTAGGGTCAGAATTTGGCGTCAACAACATGAAAGCATGGATCCATCCTGCCTTGTATCAATGGTTCAGGCTGGTGGTGGTGGTGTCATGGTGTGGGGAATATTTTCTTGCCACTCTTTGGGCCCCTTGGTACCAATTGAGCATCGTTGCAATGCCACAGCCTACCTGAGTATTGTTGCTGACCATGTCCATCCCTTTATGACCACAATGTACCCAACATCTGATGGCTACTTTCAGCAGGATAATGCGCCATGTCATAAAGCTGGAATCATCTCAGACTGGTTTCTTGAACATGACAATGAGTTCACTGTACTCAAATGGCCTCCACAGTCACCAGATCTCAATCCAATAGAGCATTTTTGGGATGTGGTGGAACGGGAGATTCGCATCATGGATGTGCAGCCGACAAATCTGCGGCAACTGTGTGATGCCATCATGTCAATATGGACCAAAATCTCTGAGGAATGCTTCCAGCACCTTGTTGAATCTATGCCATGAAGAATTGAGGCAGTTTTGAAGGCAAAAGGGGGTCCAACCTGTTACTAGCATGGTGTACCTAATAAAGTGGTCGGTGAGTGTATATATACTAAACCCCAACAAACCCTTGTCCTATTTTCCAAATTTCATTAACTCGATCCCGACCACCTACTGACTTTAGATGTCATAAAATTTTATTAAAAATGCATAAAAACTTTGATAAAAAAAGGAATTATCAAATAATTATTGGCTTCACAATAACCCAAATAAAAAGTATATATCTATAAATCAAGCTAATAAGATAATAATGGCCACTTTTAGATAATGTGTCCCATTATATTAGTAGCGCAATAACAGAACCTTCCGCTCTTTGTAAGAATTTGAGTAAGCATGCCATTACTTAGGTATAAATAATAAAGGGATGTTGTGGAATAAAGACTATACTATTTAGGAATGTGTGGGTGTTTTTCATGTTACATATAACTTTTTGGGCATTTTCTAGTTGGTGGTATTAACATGTAACCAAATTAGACGAAAAAGGATAGAATGTTCATCACTCAATTTATGTAAAAACGATAATGCAATATAAGACAGAAAGCAAGAGTGCACATTGTTCTGGGTAGGAGAGGGTTAATACTCTATGAACATTAGTTATCATAATCCCTTTTCAAAATTTAGTAACAGATACAGTAAAGTAAATATTTACTTTGAGCTGCGAGAACCTGTGCACCCTTCTCCAAACATCTCCAAGATTCTCCCTGCAACCTGTTGAATAAGAAGCTTGAGGAGGCACACATCAGAGGGCCATAACTTTGTATCCCTGGCACGTAGAATCTCCTCTTTTATATGACTCTAGTATTGTGTTTCTAGCTGCCAGGGAACTGGAGAAATTAACTGTCACAGTGTAGTTGGGAGTGATTTTTATATATAAATATCATGATACTATGAATAATAAAAAAAAAAACCCTTCAACTTCAAATGAATTCATTTGGGTGCATTTATCAAATTGACATTTACATTTGGCCATCTTCATACCTTCTTGCCTAATTATTGACTAAGGCATAATGGCGGGAGTCAAGATGTTAAATCCAATGAAGGCAATAGCCGCACCCCACATGCCCTTTTGGAGGGGAGGAAGGGAAAAGAACACCCCGCCATGTGGGCTATATGTGTTTGGCGCAAAATGCGGCGCAAACCACTGATTTGCACTTTCCTGAACGAAAGCCATACCGCCACCAATAGTATTTTATTAAAGCATATAGGTCAATGATAGATAGGGCAGACACTGTTATGATTCAGAAATAGACTACGCAAGCACTGGCATGTTCGATGGGACGAAGCCGCCTTATCAATCGCGCACTAATAATTTTGCTCTTGACATGACAAATATAATACAACCATTGGAAATTAGAAGGATCGAAAGTACGGGAACCTCTCTAAATCCATGACAAGAATACTTCGATGTGGCCTCGCATGGATTGTAAGGGTATGTGTTATACTTTTATGCTGCATGTGTAATGATTATATACAAGATAGAGTATATATATAGATTATGTACAGAGAGTAAATTCCATATATGATGCTTATGCAATTCAACATTAGACAGCTATAAGCTATGGTTTTATTGTACCAGCAGTATTTATGAGTGTGATTTAATAGTAAAATATTTAAAGAGGGTATTCATATCACAAAATGATCATAGCATGATGTTGTTGTATGGTCATCTTCCATACAAACAAAGTTTTTCCAGAGTACTATTATACTACAATCCGTGCATCACAAAAACCTCTGTTTTCCCTTCACTAATCACACAAAATAAATGTGTTCCATACTAATTTTTTTGCTGGTTTCCTCATGTTTTTTAACTCCTCTACAATAACAATACTTGCAACCTTCATATTTATGTCAACACATTACACGCTTAGCATTATATGTTTTCTATGAGCGCTATAAAAGTTGCCTAAAACTAATCATAGAACACAACATTGCTGCCATTATTATAAACATGCCTGCCTGTGTATAATGAAATATTACAATAGTGTTATAAACAGTGCTGATCCTCACTAGCAGATTTGTTGTCTATAAAACATGTGTTCAAGATTGAAGACGAGATGAGAGACAGATGAGGCAGATATAATAAAAATATTAAAGGAAATATACCATGTGATTTCATGCATTTGAACCAAACTACCTTGAAATGCTGTAGCTACACTGATTCAGACATATCTTGTTTAATCCCGAACCAAGTGTTTTGCTAAAAAATAATTATAATATTATATATGAAGTTCTATCGCTCCTTAGCCTGTCTCAGCACTTCTCTTCACCCATTATCCACTGGTTCAGACATGCCCGCCCAGCATAACCTGAGGGTACATCCTCCTGTGATGCCCCTGATAGGCAGAAGTAACAATTGCCTGCACATCCCCAGCTGCTGTTTATGAGTGATCCAGCTCAGTTGATTAGTCCTGTTTTGGATAGTTAGAAGCACCATGCGCATGGTGCTTATGTGGACCCCAGCTTTCTAAGGTCCTGAATTTTATGAACCACTTGGTTCAGGATTAAACAGATTGTTTTCTGCATCTGTGTAGCTACAGATACTCAAGTGTATGTTTGAATCACCATACATAAACAAATGGTAGATTTTCTTAAAGTATGATAAGTGCAGAAGAAAATGTACTTCACCAGATTCATTGATTTCAGTCTTCAAAACAGGGGTGGTACAGTGCGGGCCCATAGCAGACTTCTGAATGTGACCCCACCTCCTGAGAAAATAACATATTTCTATACTTATACATTTCACTTTTTACACACATACATCCATTATACACTCATGTGCTCACATTTATACAATTATATACTTACACAAACCTGTCCCAGTAGCTGCTGACCACATAGGGGCATTACACAGTAGCTATTAGAGCTAGAGATCCTTAGTTCTGTTGTTCTGCTGTTCCCTCCCTTTTTTCCCAACATTTCATGCTGAGATTCATGCTGTTTTGTGGATGATGTGCACTTTTTAATACATTTATCGTACAATGTCCAGCACAGGATGCACTGTACATAGAAAGGCCCACTCATTCCCCATTTTCTAATCGTGTCAAGTCGGACGCCAAGACGGCTGACACTGTGGCCCCATGGCAGCTGCTATGGCTGCTACCGCTGTAGTTACACCCCTCATCATGTTTCAATAAAACCATTATGACCATAAGTGATACTGTGGTGGGATGTGTTCATATAGTTCCTGAAATATAGAGAGCTTAAATGGCTTGTCCAATTTTACCTCATGTTTTTTTTGTAATGTAAATATGTAAGTGTGGGGGACAGATATTAGATAATTTAACTATTTACTTATCCCTTTGGTTTTTCTCATCATCATCTGAGTAAGCGGAGACACTGTCTGAAAGTGGTTATGTACTGTGAGATAAATTGTTCTACATACTTTGTTGTTAAATTCCATGTTATTGTTTTGCCCTACTATTCCTGTATCTCCACGGCTACTTTCCAGCTACATTAAATCAGTTTAATATCTTTTTGGAACATGTTGTTGCATTTACTGGTTCGTCAGCAAAGTATTAATCAGTTGATGGGAACATTCATCATGCATCATCATATGGTATTGGAGCTTGCCAATATGGCCCTGAAGTTTCCGTGGGCATTTTGTTCTTTTTTTGACTAGGTAGTCCTCTCTGCTTTGTATTAGTTTACTTGCGCGGTATCATTGATATTGATTACATTTTGTTGGATGTGCTACTTAACATTCTGATATGATATATAAAAATAAATCTAAAATTATAAAAACATATATTATATATAATATATATATATATATTGATAATTATTATTTTAAGAATATTTATATATTTATATTATATCTAGAATATTATTTTTTTAAAGAATTTATATTTTCTATTACAAAACTCCAAAATGAAATAAAATTGTGTCGAATATGTCACAGTTTAAGCAAATAGCAGAAATGACCATTGTAACACTTATTAAATGACACACAGATAAATTCAGTGCAGTTTAGTGTTCCCCCCAACTACCAGTCCGTTCTCTGTAATGCCGGACACTGATGATGTCATCACTTGTTCTCCTGACAATAGAGCCATGCCCTAAACAAAGAGAAATGAAGGAGGGAGACTGCTGCAGGGGAAGGAGGAAGGTGAGTAGTATATATTTTTTCCTTGCAAATGAGGAGAATATGAGTGAGGGTGTCTTCTTCCGGAAATGAGACAATATAAGCTAGGCACACAGCGAGATATGGTGGGGCATGCAAACATACATTTTTGGCTATAAAACATGACACCGAGACTGCATTCCCTCACCTGGCAGTCCCTAGAGAAATGTTTTTACAGCCAGTCCCTGGGCAAAAGGTTAGAACTACTGTTTAGGGTATGTTTACCAGGGTCGAAACGGACACATATTTTGAAGATAAAAAATTCAAGTTATAAATAAAGTGATTGGAACTTTGTCTGCATGTGGACAGCACAGCCATTGACACCACAATGGAGCTGTTTCACACCATCACGTAAATCACTGTGTGTATTATGCATCTGTACACAGGACAACACTGTGTATTGTCCAGTGGTTGACATCACTGTGTTATTTCTCTTCACTGAATGATTATCCCTGTCCTGTGACCACTACTGATGTATTTACCTGTACTATGACACCATTTTTTGTTTACGTCTTATTCATTTACCATGTGACACCATAATGCTATATATATCCCTGTACTGTGACAACGTCACTGGATTTATCACGTTAACCGGACTGACTTGTGTATTACCCTTGTACTATGACATCAACTGTATATATTATATCGTACTGTGAACACGTGGGTATTATCCCTGTACTGTGACATCACTGTGTGCAATCTCCACCCTGACTCACTGTGTGTATTATCTTCTTTGACGTCATTGTATGTAGTTTTTCTGTACTATTACATCACTTATGTAGTATCCCCTGTACTGTGACATCACTGTGTATATTTCTGTCTTTGACATCATGGTACGTATTTTTCTGTACTATTACTCACTGAGTGTATTATCCCTGTCATGTGACCATGTGTATTAGTCCCAGATGACTTGTGTATTAGCAGGTCCTGCAGTACCTGCGTGCATATTAGGAGGTTCTTCTGCAACTGCCGGTGTGCTTGTGAGGTTCTGAAGCAGATGTAGTGTTTAATGTAGGGTTCTGCAGCAGCTGGGGAACTTATTTGAGGGTTCTTATCACCGATTGTTTGCATTTGGAAATTCTGTAGTGGCTGAGGTGTGTGCCGCAGCTAAGGTGTGTATTTGGAGTCCCACAGCGCTGAGTGGTGTATAATAATGAGTTCTGGATGAATAAAATTTTATCAGTGTAAGTTTATGGGCAACTCTGTTTATGTGGGATATATGAAGAAGCTTATTATTTCTAGTGAGCAATTTAAATATATAATAATAATTCTTTATTTATATAGCGCATACCATTATCCAGCGGCTGCACAGACTTGCAAGAATCAAAGACGGTCCTTGTCCCCATGGGGCTCACAATCTAATCACCTCACACCTCCATAATTTTCGAGTGTAAGGAAACCACAGGATCGGAGGAAACCCACGCAAACACGACAGAACATCCAAACTCTTTGCAGATGTTGACCTGATGGACTTCAAACCCAGGCCCCCAGTTTTACTTTAATGAAAAAAATTATGGGAGGCCCCCACCTTTGTTGGCATTGGCTTCCACCATCCTTGATCTGGCTCTGCCCTCTTGTATCATCTAGTTTCTCATAGATTCTAAAGGGAATCTGTCACAAGGAATGCAATTTTTAAGCTGGTGATAGGTTCCAATAGTTCTGTCAATCTAACTTTAAAAATACATTTTTTAAGCATTCTGAATCATTTCAGTACTTTGATTATTATTTATTACTTAACCTGCTCTCTGTCAGCACGTGTGGGGATCCCTGGGCGAGGGGCGCTGCACCTGGTGTGCTCTATGTCTTCTCATTCATTCTTCCTCTACTCCACTTCACCCCCCGGGAGCTGTATGCGTGGGGAGAAGGAGATAGAGGCACACAGAGCTGCAGCTGCCCCCACCTCCCAAAGCTGCTGTACTGTGAGTAATCAGAATAGTGACAAGGCAATTAAAAATCATCAAGCACAATTGAGCTATTGAACCAATCCTGGTGACAGTTTCCCTTTAAGTTTTTTTCAGTAAAGGGGATCTATCACTAGGACTATCACACTTTTCTTTCGCTGGTACTTAATGGAATAATTAAATAAACAAATAAATAAATATTTTTAGGTAGTGTGTGCTGCTTATTGTTATTACTCTACATTTTTGCCCACAATATCTTGATTTTAAGCGTATTTTAAAGTTTGCTTGTTCTTAATGAATACATAAGTGGTTTCTATATCCTGGCTGTGCTTATGTCACAAGAAATACTATTGACAGGTTGGTTTTTCACTTAGACAGAGATGGACTATTTTTTTCCACAACTTTCTCTAGGACATGTACATGCCATAATATTTTAAATAAAGATTGGAATTTGGAAAGAAAGGAAAAAGTTTCATAGTTTACAATTGAAACAGAGATATTTTTATTGACCTAAATGAAGGTCTTCAGCTCTGTTCACATTACATCATTGCTTTTCGCGTTCAGATCCATCGAAAGCATGATCCTTAATGGAGAGCCCTGTCAGGTTACTTTCATATTTAATTTCTTATAAATGTTATACATAGAAGCAATGACTCTTATCGTTTATCAATGAGCAGAGCACTAAATTGACACGAATTACCACAATTGGGATAATAGAGCTAACGTGTTTCTGCTGTCTTTATATTAGAGTTTTCTTTTCGAGTTATATAATTTATATGATAGTGTCAATCACTTTCACCACCAAAATGAATTCCAAAGAAGATTTTTAAAATTTGAGTACTGAACGATACTTCCAAAAAATGACTTTTTGATCCCACCACCCTGTCGTCACGGTCGTTAAGTGTTTACATGAGGCACGCACCAGCACTGTGAGTACCATTTGGGTGCAGGTTGTTTGCTCAATGACATGTGTGCTCCCAATGACATCTCGGAGGTGGAAGAACCTCCCAACAATGATGGCGCCCGCTGTCCCGTTATAGTGGCCAGTGCGCGCTTCATCTAATCCACTGCGACTTCCCTCCAGTGACGTTTAAAAAATTCCTACACCCACAATTATGACACTCGGACACTATGAGGTGGTTGATAGCGGTGGGGTGGGGAGTTTATTTGCTAAGCAGACTGACCTTTGTTTGGATTGGTGTCCCGATCAACACTACAGGTTACAATGCCCAAAGAGGGTATTCCTCTACATACTGAAGTCATATTTGCTAGCGGAATGCCACAGGCACACAGGACCACCCAGGAAACGGGACCGTCCACAGGAGTACAGGAATGGCAAGGTATCCAGGACTGCCAAGACACGGGACAACGCCACCAGAAACATACTTGAAACGGGAACACACGGGCCACCTAAGAACAGGAACTCTGGGAAACATAGAGAGAACGCGGAGACCTGGGAACTGGAACACAGGAGCTTTCACTCAGGAAATGACTTGATATTCGGCAGAGAGTGAAGGGAGGTGCGGATTATAAAGGCATGCCGATTAGCCGGGTCACTTATATACGCTGGCCCTTTAATCAGGCAGTCAACGTGTGTGCGCCTATCATCGCGTCGGCCTTGTCAGCCGGGAGGATTGCAGGCCTACTCGATCGACTCAGAGCCAGGAGCTTCGGAGAGTGAGCACCGGTGGTGGAGAGCAGGGCACGTCCGCACAGCGGAGCACAGTGCCCCGCGATTCTGGGCATAGATCGCGGGGTCACCCGTGACACTGGCATCCTCATGGGATTAAATAGTATATGCAATCATTTGTTTACCTGTTTTTTAATATAGTAGCATCTTGATTTAGAAGACTAATTTTTTTTAAACGGTCTAACTATGTCGTGTGTACATCTTAGTCTGTATAGCAGAAGTGGGCTCATGGTCCATTGAGGACCGAAGTACGTCTCTGGTCAGATAAACTCGCGAATGATCTGAACTTTAGTATAGATAAGAACTTTTTTAGAAATAATAATATGGAAAGACACCGTGGCTCGTCACACTATACTTTTTTCAGAATTTTTTTGAGTGACATGTACTGTTCCTAGACTCCTTTTAGTCTTCGGACCTGATCAGTTAATCTCGAAACACGTTGTCCACGAATTTTCTACTAATTGAGCAGCATGTGCTGGTTCCACCTGAAACTTCATAACATGTCTCCCATCTTCAGTGTAGATCACTCACATGCCAATGACTGTGTGGCAAAAGAAAAATAATCATGGCCATGCAGGGACTCATACAAATAGTTTGTGAACCACTGTCTATCTAAAAAACATGAATAGCATAGGATAAAATGAACACTTGATGAAACCTCAATAGCTAAGTTCTACTCTGCCTTTGAAACAAATGACAGTACTATTTTGGAAAGTGCTGTTGGAGGTTTTGTTTTAGCTGCACCCCCCGTGTCTTTCCTGGAAACCCTATCATACTTCAGCTTAAAAACGACCAGAGAGAATTGAAAAAAAAGTCTAAAAAGAAGACCTGGTGGTTTTTGCTTTTTAAATGGTTGAAGGAACATTTTCTATTGCGGTGCAGCTGGTCCATCTCTCAGAGGCGACCTATATAACACTCTGTATCGGGCATTGTTTGGGATTGGCTTGCCTTGTTCTGATTGAAGGACAATAATTTTTCTGACAAATGAATACAACACTTCATTACAGAAAATATATCCCCATTTCTCCACATATCTGTATTTCGAGCAAAAATATACAAAGAAAATGTTCAATGTCATGTCCTTTATTGTCTTCGTCTTATAAAGTGAATGGAGTCAATGGTAGTGCAAAGTAATAGCATCCCAGACATTTCATCTCTCAGTTTACCCTCTAATGGTGATTAATCCAGTCGGGAGTCTTCATACCTACTTTCTGCCTCTTGGGTCACTATGAACATCACTTGGGGACGGGAGGAGGAATGTAAACCTAATTTTCAAGGCCCGTTCACTAAAAGTTACTAGGAATTGGCGGTTGTGCAGAAAGTAAGTTTGATAGGTTTGTGTAATAGAGTCTCTCCCTGCATACATTTGATCTTATTGCATACGTATTATGATAAGTTTCGCTGGAATTATCCTTAACATTAAATTAAATCACAGTTCAGATAATTTTGGAACTCTTTCATCATATATCGTACCTTGCTTCCCCACGCCACATTCCTGAATAAAATGAGTGAAAAATATATTTGAATAATTTCTGCAAAGGTTATTTCCATTTCTAAATGCTGCATATTGATATTCCGCTGCCCAATTCCTGCTACTTTCCAACCCTGTGCTGATAGCCATGTTTAGTAATGCGCATGCCCTGCTTCATTTACACTGCATTTATAGACAAAATATAGAAAGTACAATAAAGCAATGAGAACAACAGACAAAATGCATATAAATATGTTTTTTAGAACCGTGCTTGTTCTGTCAGTAGAACTTCAGGCGTTGGTATATTTGGCATCGGCCTTCCATTTGTATTATTTTCCAAGCCTGGAGAATAATAACTTAAAAATAAAAGAGTGATAGGGTAAAGGCCATGAGATGGTTGCAGAATCTGCTTTCCAGGCAGCTGTCTAAACTCAACTTTCGTGGGAATACTATAGCTTTTTTTCCTCCTTCAACAATACAACCTCATGAATAGCGCTGGAGCATTTTCATCAGTCAGGTGACATTTTTCTCAACGATAGTTCACTAGCGCAGGCATGTTATTTTCCTAAGAGGTGGATGCCAGATATGTCAGCAAAAGATACAGTTCAGTCTATGTCACAAAAATGTACATATATTAGTTTTAGTACATTCAAGAATAGAAATAGGTCAGAAAGTGATATATCTATTCTGCAGCAACGTAAAAACAACTGATAACTCAATACAGGATCAAGTGCATGTTTGTGAGGGAAGAAAAGGTTGTGATAATTTTAGATGAACATTATATTAATTTCCGTCCATGTGTGAATGCTACTTTAGTGTTGTGAAAGAAGGCATATGTCCACAATGTTTAATAAGTACACATGGCAATAAGGTCCTTGATCCAAGCAGGTCATATAAATCTATTGAAGTATCACATCTGTGTCAATAGGGAGGGTGTGTGATGTCATCATACGAGCCCAAGCAGGAAAATTTCTAGTGGCAATAGGAACAAGTTGAAGCTAAAGGTTTGTGACATCACTATAAGATATACAAAAACCTCAATGTCATGACAGATGACAGGTCGGATCCATGTTATATAAAATAAATTCAATGGGGAGGTCTGCATCTATAGACTTTGACACTTGAAAAATATTGAGATTTAGTGTACAACATACGCCAAATCTCCACTTCTTACTGAGCCAGTGCCGCACATTGTATCAATGTGCTTTGTACATGAGATAAGGGTGTGAACAGAAACGGTGCTCATTTCTTGTTTCTCTTGATGAAAACCAGTTTTCTGGGATAACCAAGCACACCCCAACAACGACCCAGAAGCGCACATGCACCACCAATATATATATGAATATGTTTCTGTTTTCTTGAGTGCATCGATAAGATTCTTGAATACAACCTATTATTTGCACACTGTGGCCCACACTGACGCCCCTTTCATGCACAGATTGGTGTCACGCGACACAATACTAGCACAGACACTTCATAATAATGTGCACCATTTGGTGCAGATTGTTCATTAATGTGGCCATTATATTGCATGGGTTCCAGTTGTGTGTGACTGGATTCCAGCGTATTCATCATGATATCAGGAAAAACGATCGACCCTAATAAATAGGAAAAAAAGCAAAACATGGGGGATTACTTTATCTATTAGCGGCTCCTTCAACAGTTATATGGGTCAGATGTATGTACCGTTCTTTTGGTAGTTTTGCGCCTTTTCATATGTTGCACAGTTTTTGCACCGTATTGCGCCTAAACACCAAACTACCATACAGCAATAATAACAATGTTTTCCTAATTATCCTAATAATCCAGATGTTTTGCTGCACCTACTATTGATTCATTATCTGCAATTTTTTACTTTAGGCACAATTTTAGGCAACAAAAACACCCAGCCTGAGGGGGGCTAGACTGAGAGCAATACCCTGAGCTCTTCTCGCAGCATGTTCCCCTTATATCCAGTACGAGCTCAGCCAGACACTACATGCAGCCTCTGTTTTACAGTTCATGAGCTTCTATTGTAAACTATCTGCAAAAGCAGCAGCTCATAGCAGGATAGAAGAGATGTGATGTAAGGAGCTTTAACAGACATACAGAGAAGGTTCCCTGTTAGCAGGATGACCACAAGATGTCCAGGAGGATACTGACCAGAGTTACAGGGGAGGGGGCAGCAGAGATCAGCCCTGGGGGATCCTCTCCAGGAGAAAGCCACTGCTGAGGAGATCACTGGTTGCAGCTGTCACACACCGGGCTCGCTTTGACTGTTACTTTCAGGCTGGGTGTGGGAGAGAAGCAGAGTGGAGCTTGTGGAGGATGACAGTCAGTGCCCGAATCTAAGATTAGCGCCTAATTCCATCTAGGGTGCATTCACACAATTACATGAGACTCGCACGTGATTATAAAGAGGGAGGAACTCAACTCAACAGAGATGGTTGTAGCTTGGATATTCAGGCCACACATGTGCCTCAGTAAAGAGCAAAAACGAACTTATGCTTCAACTTCAAATGAATTCATTTGGGTGCATTTATCAAATTGACATTTGTCATGCCAGTCTTCATACCTTCTTGCACTAATTATTGACAAGGCATAAGGGACTGGAGTCAAAGATGTTAAATCCAATGAAGGGCAATAGCCTTCACCCCACTCCTTTTTTGGAAAGTGGTGAGGATAGGAAAATAACACCCTCCATTTGTTCATATTTGTTTGCGCAAATTGCGGGCAAACCACTGATTTGCACCTTTTCCTATATCTAAAAGCCAATACTCGCCACCAAATAGATTTTTAATTAAAGCATATAAGGTCAATTGATAGATAGGCAGACACTGTATATTCAGAAATAGACTTACGCAAGCAACTGGCATGTGTGGATGGACGCAGAGCCCTTATCAATCTGCACTACATAAATTTGTGCTTTTACATGACAAATATAATACAACCATTGGAAATTAGAAAGTATAAAGTAACGGGGAATACCTCTCTAAAATCCATGACAAGAATACTTCTATGTGCCTCCATGGAATTGTAAGGATATTGTGTTATACTTTTATGCTGCATGTGTAATGATTATATACAAGATAGAGTATATATACAGATTATGTTCAACTTCAAATGAATTCATTTGGGTGCATTTATCAAATTGACATTTTTCATGCCAGTCTTCATACCTTCCTGCACTAATTATTGACAAGGCATAAGGGACTGGAGTCAAAGATGTTAAATCCATTTGTTCATATTTGTTTGCGCAAATTGAGGGCAAACCACTGATTTGCACCTTTTCCTATATCTAAAAGTATAAAGTTTGGAATTACATCTAATGGGGAATACCTCTCTAAAATCCATGACAAGAATACTTCTACGTGCCTCCATGGAATTGTAAGGATATTGTGTTATACTTTTATGCTACATGTGTAATGATTATATACAAGATAGAGTATATATACAGATTATGTACAGAGAGTATGGATTCCTATATATGAATGCTTATTGCAAATTCAACAGACAGCTATTTAAGCTATGGTTTTATTGTATCAGCAGTATTTTATGAGTGTGATTTAATAGTAAAATATTTTAAAGAGGGTATATCATATCACAAATGATCATAGCATGATGTGTTAGTATGGTCATCTTCACAAACAAACAAAGGTTTCCAGAGTATATTATACTACATCCAAGTGAATCACAAAAAACCTACTGTTCCCTCTCACTAATCACACACAAAATAAAATGTGTTCCATATGCTTAATTTTTTTGCCTGGTTTCCTCATGTTTTTTAACTCCATCTACAATAACAATACTTAGCAACCTTCATATTTATGTCAAACACATTACATCAGCTTAGCATTTATATGTTTTCTATGAGCGCTATAAAAGTTGCCTAAAACTAATCATAGTAACATCAACATTGCTGCCATTATTATAAACATGCCTGCCATGTGTATAATGAAATATTATCAATAGTGTTATAAACAGTGCTGATCCTATCACTAGCAGATTTGTTGTCTTATAAAACATGGTGTCAAGGATTGAAGAGACTGAGATGAAGACAGATGAGGCAGATATATATAAAAAATATTAAAGGAAATATACCATTTGATTTCATGCATTTTGAACCAAACATACCTTGAGAATGCTGTAGCTACACTGATTCAGAAACATATCTTGTTTAATCCCGGAACCAAGTGGTTTAGCTAAAAAAATAATTATAATATTATAATAATGAAGTTCTATCGCTCCTTAGCCTGTCTCAGCACTTCTCTTCACCCTATTTATCCACTGGTTCAGACATGCCCACCCAGCATAACCTGAGGGTACATCCTCACTGTGATGCCCCTGATAGGCAGAAGTAATCAATTGCTGCACCATCCCCCAGCTGCTGTTTATGAGTGATCCAGCTCAGGTTGATTAGTCCTGTTTGGATAGTTCATGAAGCACCGTGCGCAATGTGCTTATGTGGACACCCAGCTTTCCTAAGGTCCTGAATTTTATGAACCACTTGGTTCAGGGATTAAACAAGATATGTTTCTGCATCTGTGTAGCTACAGATACTCAAGGTATGTTTGAATCGCAATACATAAAAACAAATGGTAGATTTTCTTTAAAGTATGATAATGCAAAGACAAATATGTACTTCACCAGATTCATTGATTTCAGTCTTCAAAACAGGGGTGTAACTAGGAAGGCCCCATTGCAGACTTCTGAATGTGGACCCCTACCACCTGAGAAAATATACATATTTCTATACTTATACATTTACACTTTTACACACATACATCCATTTATACACTCATGTGCTCACATTTATACAATTATATACTTACACAGAACTGTCCCAGTAGCTGCTGACCACATATGGGCAGTACACAGTAGCTATTAGAGATGAGAGATCCTTAGTTCTGTTGTTCTGCTGTTCCCTCCCTTTTTCCCAACATTTCATGCTGAGGATTCATGCTGTGTATTGTGGATGATGTGCACTGTTATATACATATTATTCTGTACAATGTCCAGCACAGGATGCACTGTACATAAAGGCACACATTCCCCATTTTCTAATGTGTCAAGTCGGACGCCAAGACTGCTGACACTGTGGGCCCCATGGCAGCTGCTATGGCTGCTACCGCTGTAGTTACACCCCTGCATCATGTTTCAATAAAACCATTATGACCATAAGTGATACTGTGGTGGGATGTGTTCATATAGTTCCTGAATATTAGAGAGCTTAAATGGCTTGTCCAATTTACCTCATGTTTTTTTTTGTAATGTAAATGTAAGTGTGGGGGACAGGATATTAGATAATTTACTAATTTACTTATCTCTTTGTGTTTCTCATCATCATACTGAGTAAGCGGAGACACTGTCTGAAAGTGGTTATGTACTGTGAGATAAATTGTTCTACATATCTTTGTTGTTAAATTCCATGTTATTGTTTTGTCCCTCTATATTCCTGTATCTCCACGGCTACTTTCCAGCTACATTAAATCATGTTAATATCTTTTTGGCTACATGTTGTTGCATTTACTGGTTCGTCAGCAAAGTATTAATACAGTTGATGGGAAACATTCATCATGCAGCATCATATGGTATTGGAGCTTGCCAATATGTGCCCTGGAAGTTTACCAGTGGGCAGTTGTTCTTTTTTTTACAGATAGTCCTCTCTACTTTGTATTAGTTTACTTGCGCTATCATTGATTTGATTACATTTTTGTTATGTGCTACTTACCTTCTGATATGATATATAAAAAAATAAATCTAAAATTATAAAAACATAATATATATATAATATATATAATATATATGTAATTAATATATATTAAGAATAATCATATATTATCTATATATAATCATATTATTTTTTTAAAGAATTTTATATTTCTATTACAAAACTCCAAAAATTAAATATATAAATTGTGTCGTAAAGTTCACAGTTTAAGCAAACAGCAGAAATGGCACAAATTGTAAAAACATTTATTAAAATGACACACAAGATAAATTCAGTGCAGTTTAGTGTTCCCCAACTACCAGGCCGTTCTCTGTAATGCAGGTACACGTGATGATGTCATCACATCATGTCTCCTGACAATAGAGCCATGCCCTAAAGCAGAAGAGAAATGAAGGAAGGGAAGACTTCTGCAGGGGAAGGAGGAAGGTGAGTATAATATATTTTTTCCTTGCAAATGGGGGAGAATATAAGTGAGGGGGCTTCTTCCGGAAATGAGACAATATAAGCTAGGCACACAGGGAGATATGGTGGGGCATGCAAACATACATTTTTGGCTATAAAACTATGACACCAGACTGCATTCCCTAACCTTGCAGTCCCTAGAGAAAATGTATTTTTACAGCCAGTCCCTGGGCAAAAAAAGGTTAGGAACTACTGTATTAGGGTATGTTTACATGGCAGAAACGGACACATATTTTCAAGTATAAAATTAAAGTGAATAAGAGTGATTGGAAACTGTGTCTGCAATGTGGCAGCACAGCCATTGTACCACAGATGGAGCTGTGTCACACCATCACTGAAATCACTGTGTGTATTATC
>CM033641.1:181948681-182153192 GCA_019512145.1 Engystomops pustulosus
ACCTTGCAGTCCCTAGAGAAAATGTATTTTTACAGCCAGTCCCTGGGCAAAAAAAGGTTAGGAACTACTGTATTAGGGTATGTTTACATGGCAGAAACGGACACATATTTTGAAGTATAAAATTAAAGTGAATAAGAGTGATTGGAAACTGTGTCTGCAATGTGGCAGCACAGCCATTGTACAACAGATGGAGCTGTGTCACACCATCACTGAAATCACTGTGTGTATTATCTCTGTACAGTGACACCACTGTGTATTGTCCAGTGGTTTGACATCACTGTGTATATTTTCTCTTTCACTGCATGTATTATCCCTGTACTGTGACCAATACTGAATGTATTATACCTGTACTATGACACCACTATGTATTATTCATTTACTGTGACATTAAGCTATATATTATCCCTGTACTGTGACATCACTGGATGTTTTATCCTTTTACCGTGACATGACTGTGTGTATTACCCTTGTACTATGACATCACTGTATATATTATATCTGTACTGTGAAATCACTGTGTGTATTATCCCTGTACTGTGACATCACTGTGTGCAATCTCACACCCCTGACATCACTGTGTGTATTATCTGTCTTTTGACGTCATTGTATGTAGTTTTTCTGTACTATTACATCACTTAGTGTATTATCCCTGTACTGTGACATCACTGTGTATATTATCTGTCTTTTGACATCATTGTACGTATTTTTTCTGTACTATTACATCACTGAGTGTATTATCCCTGTCATGTGACCATGTGTATTAGTCAGCAGATGACGTGTGTATTAGCAGGTTCTGCAGTACCTGCAGTGCATATTATGAGGTTCTTCTGCAACTGCTGTGTGCATTGTGAGGTTCTGAAGCAGATGTAGTGTTTTAATGTGAGGTTCTGCAGCAGCTGAGGACTTTATTATGAGGTTCTATATCATCCGATGTTTGCATTTTGAAATTCTGTAGTAGCTGAGGTTGTGCCACAGCTAAGTTGTGTATTTGGAGGTCCCACAGCAGCTAAGTTGTGTATAATGAGATTCTGTGATGAATAAAATTTTTATTCAGTGTAAGTTTATGGGCAACTCTGTTATGTGGGATATATGAAGAAGCATTATTATATATAAGCAATTTAATAATAATATAATAATAATTTCTTTATTTATATAGTGCACACAGATTACGCAGAGCTTGCCAAAACGGTCCTTGTCCCCAATGGGGCTCACAATCTAATCAACCTACCAGTATGTTTTAGTGTGTAGAAGGAAACCACAGGATTCGGAGGAAACCCACGCAAACACGGAGAGAACATACAAACTCTTTGCAGATGTTGACCTGGATGGACTCAAACCCAGGCCCCCAGTTTTACTTTAATGAAAAAAATTATGGGAAGGGCCCCCACCAGTTTGTGCATTGGGCTTCCACCATCCTTGATCTGGCTCTGCCCTCTTGTATCATCTATGGTTTCTCATAGATTCTAAAGGGAATCTGTCACAAGGAATGCAATTTTTAGCTGGTGATAGGTTCCAATAGTCTATGCTATTCTAATTTTAAAAATATATTTTTTTAGCATTCTGAATCATTTCAGTACTTTATATTAGTTTAATTTACTTAACCTGGCTCTCTGTCAGCAGCGTGTGGGGAGTCCTGGGCGTGAGGGGCAGCTGCAGCCTGGGTGTGCCTATTTCTTCTCATTCATTCTTCCTCTACTCCACTTCATCCCCCCTGGAGCTGTATGAGTGTGGAGGAGAGGAGATAGAGGCACACACAGGCTGCAGCTGCCCCCACCTCACCAAAGCTGCTGTACTGTGAATAATCAGAATAGTGATAAAGGCAATTTTAAAATCAGCATAGCACAAGCTATTGGAGCTATTGGAACCAATCCTGGTGACAGGTTCCCTTTAAGCTTTTGTCATTATTATTAATAATTATAATAATAATACAAATAAAATAAATATGTTTAGTAGTTGTACTGTTTATTGTATTACACTACATGTTGCCACAATATCTTGATTTTATTAGTATTTTATAGTTTTTTTGTTCTTTGAATACATAAGTGGTTTTCTATACTTGGCTGTGCTTATGGTACACAAGAAATATCTATTGACCAGGGTGGTTTTCACTTAACAGAGATGACATAATTTTTTCCACAACTTTCTCTTAGGACTGTACAGCCACTAAATAATTTTAAATAAAATTTGGAATTTGGAAAGAAAGGAAAAAGTTTTCATAGTTTACAATTGAAACAGAGATATTTTTATTGACCATTAAATGAAGGTCTTCAGGCTCTGTTCACATTAACATCATTGCTTTCGCTGTTTACAGAGCCATGAAAGCATTGATATATAAAGAGCCTGTCAGGTTCTTTCATATTTAAATTTCTTATAAATGTTATAAATAGTAAAGCAATGACTCTATATCTGTTATCACATGTAGCAGAGCACTAGTGGCACAGAATTACCACAATTGGGAATAGAGCTAAAGTGTTTTCTGCTGTCTTTATATTTAGTTTTTTTTCTAGTTTCTATTTAATTTTTTTCAGGAGTAATGTAATAATATGATAATGTGGTCAATCACTTTTCTACCACCAAAAATGAATTCCAAAAAGAAGTTTTTAAAATTTGAGTACTGAACCATTTTAAAAAATGAGGTTATTGAGCCCGACACCCAGTCGTCACGGTCGTTAAGTGTTTACATGAGGCACGCACCAGCGCTGTAAGTTACCATTTGGGGGAGGGTTGTTGCTCCCAATGACATCATCGAGGTGTGAAGAACCTCCCCAAAATGATGGCGCCCTGCTGTCAGTTTAGTGCCAGTGCGCGTTGCCACCACAATTTAAATCCACTGGCGACTTCCCCAGTGGCGTTTAAAAAATTTACACCCACAAATTATAACACTCTTACACTGATCAGGGGTGTTGATAGCGGTGGGGTGGGGGAGTGTTGTTTGAGCTGAAGCAGGACCTGACCTGTTTCTTTGTGATTGGTGTCCATTCAACACTACAGGTCACAATGCCCAGAAGAGGTATTATTCCTCATGTACATACTGAAAGGTGCATATTTGCATAGCAGGAATGCCACAGGAACACAGGACCGCCACAGGAGTACAGGACTGCCACAGGAGTACAGGACTGCCACAGGAACACGGGAACGCCACAGGAACACGGGAACGCCACAGGAACACCACAGGAACACAGGAACTCGGAGGAACACTAGAGAATAGACACACAGAGGAAACCTGGGAACACTGGAACACAGAAGGGTTTTCACTTCAGGAAATGACTTGAATATTCGGCAGAGAGTGAAGGGAGGTGCCGGATTAAAAGGCATGCCGGATTATCCAGCGTCAATTAAGAGGACGCTGGCCCTTTAAATCAGGGCGAGTCAACGTGCGGGCGCCTTATCAGCGCGCGGCCTTGTCAGGCGGGAGGATCGCGGCCTACTCGGGATCGAAGCAGAGCCAGGAGCTCGGAGAGGTGAGCACCGGTGGGGGGAGCAGGGGCACAGTGCCGCACAGCGGAGCACAGGTGCCCCCGCGATCTGAGGCATGGATAGCGGGGTCACCCGTGGCACTGGCATCTTCAAGGGATTAAAATTATATGCACATTTTTACCTTTTTTATGTGAGTAGATCTGATATTAAAGGATTCATTTTTTTTAAACTGTCTACACAATGTCTGTGTGTATCTTTCTGTATAGCAAAGTGGGCTATGGGCCATTTGAGGACAGAAGTACGTCTCTGGTCAGATAAACTCGCGAATTGATCTGAACATTTATGTATATGATAAGAACGTTTTTAGAAATAAATAATATGAGACACCTTGAGCTCCGGTCACACTATACTTTTTTCAGAATTTCATTTCTCAGTGGAGTTATTATTAAAAAAAGTTTTGCAGATAATTTCTCATAAATGTAGTCATGTGTCCTTAGAAGAGAGATAGCTTCCTCGGAACAACCACCTCAAATTTTGGAAGCGGTGGCCAGACATGCGGCTATTAGCCCTGTCTGCCCACTGGATACAGCTTCAACCCAAGGACCTGCCGTAACTCCTGGAATGATGTTACAAAAACATTTTGTTCAGTATGGGCAATCCTCCAGCAGAAGGTGCGTATCCAGAGGAACAGCTTGATTTAAGGGACCATATGAATCATCTTACGAGTAATTATCTCACACAGGTAGTTTTTTTAATTGAAGAAATGTTTATATATGGCAGTTTTACTTTGGGGAACTGAATGAGGAATGTCCAGATGAGAACACCATGTAAGGAACAGAAAATGGCACCCATGAAAGGATAGGAAGTCGAGGTAAAGTCTATTTACAAGCCACAGAGTCAGGATTGGTAAAGTGGCCCCAAATCATACTTGAGCCAAAGACATGTATGGAACCATCTGAGAAACATGAAAGGGGAGGTTGCTGTAAGAGGTCCATACGCCTCAGATGTTTAGGCAGTGCTATGTAATTGTAAATGATGATGAAACATATCACTTGTATCACTGTCATGTGTGAATGGATGCCCTTATATTGTTCAGCTTTGCTCGAGACATGCATTGGATGCATTCTTGGACTCTCTGCGGAGCCCCTGTGCAGCCCCCACATTGATTCATGCAGCACTTTCTAGATTAACATGTGTTTTCACTTATTTGATCGATAGAAGTGAGTAATTGAAAGGTAACTTATTTTTTCTTAGCACTTGTCTCAAACCTAAAGTAATAAATGTACAAAAATCAAAACACATTTCCCATGATGGTCAAGGTAGCATGCTTAGTATAAAAATGTGCTTCCTGGGCACCCAATGTATTTTCCAAATGAGAAACAACTTGAGCGTTTTATTTTGTCTTTTAGGCCCTCGAGTTGCAAAGGAGGTTTTTATATCATGAAAGGAAGGTTTTTGCACAAGCTGAATAGAACCAGACAGCACAACATCCGACTTTATTTCAATTCGTTACATAGAATTATAAACTCCTTCATGGTCAATGATTTCGTCTCCAGCAGACTGATTCATGTTAATCTTTTCAAAGGATATTTCTTGTACTCATATAGCATAAAACACTGCACGACATAGTAAATGACAATAATATAGGTCTATACAGTAGCAGATTGAGTTTACTGGTTAGTCCAGGTTAGTGGACTAAATTCATCAATCGGTATGCAGTATGAGAATAGTCCATACTGTACTGAGTATGAGAATTGGGTCCAATATGAATCTTTTTTAACTAGAAAATATAATAGGGCAGATTATGCACCAGAATTCTATGACTTAGTATGTTGTAGATCAGTGACACGACACTATGACCATTTTAAACACTGTGTGAACAACATTTTTATTTAAGCAATCGCAGCCAATCAATTTTAGATTAGTTTAGAGCCACATTACATCAGTGTAGCCATAAACATGACTGGAGTGGACTAGAGTATACACAGACTTGATTGTGCACATTTGGTGCATATCAACCAACAACTCTGAAAAGGGTATTTCTTCCATTTAGGTACTCTTACTCTTACAATATGTCTGGGACATTCCCAGTGACAGTACTATGCTATTGTACTGTACTGCTTCACACTTGGTTTACATTATGTACGGCTTTTTGAAACATAGTCATTTGAACGCGTAGTATTTCTTGTTGTGTCCTGTATCATTAAGGGAACCTTCACCACATAACCACACCAGAAGCCCACACAGTACCGTCTAGAGACTGTAATTGATTTTATGTTCTTGGTATTCTGTAGTTGCAGCTTAGTCCCAAAAAACAATTTTTATTCAAGCTGGTCTCTACTAAATGCGTTCAAGGGGCGAGACACCAATAAAGCTAATACTGGCCCCTCACAGCCGATGTGCCCGGTACATCGCCCCCCCCTCAGGGCCATCGCCACTGCACCTGTCACGTCACAGCACTCGTGTTTGAAACTCTTCACTTGCATGGGGCGGCTTAGGATAGCCACGCACATACCCAGCACTGCACACACTAATTGAGCAGACGGTGCAGCTCTGGGATACAGCGTGTGGACAGCCACCAGACCTCAAGCCACCAGAAGAAATTTTAAACAGAGTGTGTGGGCATGACCAGGTGCAGGGAGGACGGTGGAGGGCGGGTGTAATAAGGCTGGAGGGGCCGGGGATGATGCTTGCCTTGTGTCCTGCCTCTGTGACCGCACGATGAGAGAAACTAGTCTGATAAAGTTTGGCATGAGCGTGCAACATAAAAAAAATAAAAGGAACCATGCAAATACAATACAGGCTTGTAGGAGGAGTCGGGGATTATTCAGCTGTGGCCTCTGGTGACAGTTCCCTTGAAGTTTCACTTGTAAATTGAGAAGTAGACCAATCATCCCCTTGTTTTTTTTCTTAGAGTGAAATAAAATGTATGTGGGGCACATTTGCATACACAGTGGAAAAGATCAGAATCATTACCTCTGCGTGGAGAGGGGTGGTGCTCCTTTTCCTTTCAAACACCATGTATCAACCAGTAACCTTTTTTTCTCAAATTGAATGGCTTGTCGCATTTGCTGAGTTTGTGAACCTGACCTTTGCAATTTTCCAGCCCATTATATTCTCCATGTCAGCCTACTTACTCCAGAGTTATCATGAAATTCCAGGAGATGTGCTCGATCTAATGAAGCGTTGACTTTTTTACAATTGAAAATTGAGGTGCAGTCTCCCGGGTGTTGAAAACTTAGGAACATATTTTTGCAAAATCTGCAACTTTGTGCCATTTCAGAAAAACTCTCTTCTCCCCCCCACTAGTTCATCCCAGTCTACCATCTGCCCCATCGACGCGCACCCGACATAAGGCGTTCCGAGCCACGCTACAAAAACTGACAACTTCGGCAGTAATCCCACATAGTCCCAAACATGTCGAAAAATATTAAGAAAAACTAACTAAACACCCACAAACCCCTGCCTAACTCTGTACTATACTAACCAAAGGGGACAATGGATGGATTGCTCTCCTATGTAAAGTGCTCAGCAACGACACATGGGCAGAGACAGGTTAAGGCAAAAAGGAAGCAAAGGTCAAAACAAAGCTACTCGGAACTGAGACGGTAGAACCATAAGTTTGTTAATAGTATGCTCATGGGTTGGAAAATCTATGACTTGCAAGCCAGATGTGGACTTCGGGAAGATGGAAGTAAAAAGAGAATACCAAAATTTTAAAAAAGACTGGAAATTAATAAGTTAAGAAACCTTAAAGGGGTGCTCAGAAAATTGATTGATGGCTCTGTGTTTGGGCTTCTGGCCGCTTACAGAGGAATGAAGCCCAACGGCTTCCAGCTTAGCTCTGTATTTGTCAAGCCAAAAAGTGATCACAGTTGGCACGCACTGATCAAGATTGATGTCTATAATGAGGGTGGCACATCAATATTTAAAAAAACCCGAAAACCCTTAAATGATCAACCATGCATTTATATATAAGTAGAGCAAGCAAAACTAAACCCCATAACAAGCCAGAGGATTTCTAAATGATGAGGAATTGGAGAAAGAAACACTAATTCCAAGGTGCCTATAGCTGGAACCCCACTAAGATGTTTTCCTTCAAGCTGGCTGGTGCTTATCTCAGATAAACGATAAATCGTTGCAATTCCATTCCCAAATAGTTCAAAAAAAAAATGTATTTTTACATGTTGTACATTACCATTGACTGCAATAAAATGCCAACTCAAATGGCTAAGATTTCTTTCAGTAGATGCAATGTTGCATCCTGAGAAGAAACATTACTCCTTCAATCTAATAAGAAATGTGTGATCGTATTAATTGGCAACAAAGGTGTAGAGAATTGGTCTTGGTACCTCATGAACTACCCTTTGAAAACTTATGTTCTGTTTCTTGTGGAATGCAGGAATCCGACAGTGTTGAGCAGCATTCCAACGATTTTTGTTTTGTATTTCAATAATGTTAGATTCATTTAGTATTTGCTAATTTATAACAAGCTTTCTAGAACATGAGTGCAGATGTATTCATGCCAGAAAAGGTGGTCGAAGTCTTAACATTCCAACACGTGGATGTTCTGCAAGAATGATAAAAAAGTAATGGAAACATGGATAGATTCAACCAACCCCAAACATCAAAGTTATGATTAAGGGCGGGTATCATCCCGTATTTAACTATTTACAGTTTTCTGGCAAAGTCACTGGAGACCTTTGGAATAGGCGAACCGGCACATCACAAATTTTTAAACGGGGTAGCAAGATCCTGTTAGTTACATCAGGAAAGGCAGAGAAAAAATGGTGTTTGTGTCACGTATGTGGGGCTGTGAATGTGCCATCTGACATTGCGTTGCTGGGGGGGCAGTTGAGCTAAACCCGGACATGAACTTTTGACTGAAGTTCAGGTCCAGGGTACTGGAAGGCCGCATTAAAAATTTATGGCCTGTCATAAACCTTTATTGAGTCACGAAACTTACGGAGAACTGTTTAGATTTTGGGAACATGAAGTATCAAAACCGAAAAATGGGGGGTTTGGAAACCGGTGTGGACATTCAATCGTAATGAATGTTCTATTACTGTAAGTGTTAAAGGACTTGATTATGAAAAAGGGGGAAAATGAAAAGTCTATTAGATTATGTAACTTCCATGGCTCCCATATTTAGAGTTAAAAAGCACAGACAGAGGAGGTATGTGTCAGGTCAGCAAAAACTTACACCCCCAATCTGACAACTATAGTAAAAGTTTGGAAAGAACAGGGGGGGGATCTATACTTAGCACAATGCCACAGCACTTCTCTGCAAAGGACCAACATTATATAAGTTTTTACCATTTTTGAATATTTAAGTTGTTTTCCACAAAATCTAGGGACCGTAATTTTATTAAAATACAAAATAGAAAGGGCAAAAGGAAAGGAGGGCTTTCAATCCCATTGTTACACCCAAACGTGATTGATCTTTTGATGGAACAGCTTTAATTTTGATCTCGGATAAATTGCGTAAAGCCAGTTTGACAAAAAAGTAAATAAAGTCATAACTTTTAAAGAATTTGGAATTGGATGAAGCCTACGGTACAGATGGGCCCACAGCTGTCCAGTCAGGGGGGGGGGGGGAATTAAGCACATAGAAGATGCTACCTCATTCGGCGGAGTTATCTCTCTGGCAGCTTTACAACAAAAGAAAAACAATGCAATGCTTTAAATGTTACACATCGCCTGTACATGACCAACCTGTTGTTTCAGAGGGGTTTGTGTAATCATTTTCACCACTTCAAGCTTGTCATTACTGAATGGGTGACAATTACTTATCACTACTATGACATTAAATGTCAAAGCTGATACTTGCGATATAGAATATTATACATGAGTACGTTCATTCCCATTCCATATGGTCAAGCCAGGCCTGCCTCAAACCGTCCACCATGATTGCAACCTTTGGCATGTTTGGTAAATAAGTCGAGTGAACAACAGTTGCATTGTCGCATCATCGGTAATGACTGTTCACCAGAGGTTCTTTCCATTATTGCTACTATATGATAATGTCAAATATGGAAAAAAAGCCAGCTTTTTCTCTCACTGGATCTCTATAAGAGGGGTGTGGTTGATGGGCTGACTTATTAAACCTTAAGAGATTTGCATAGAGAGAGAGGCAAGATGTGGGTGTTGAGGGATCCGAAGTTTGGTCAGCTGATGGACCAATATTCACCGGACTTCACTGACATATGCCAGTAATGTCCCAGCTATGAACACTCTAAATAATTCTTCTAACAGTCTCCTTCTACTGCCAGTGTTAGTATAAGACTTAAATATACTAAAATATCTAAGGTAGTGTGGGTTAGGAGGGTTACAAGTGGTTGGCACGCCTTTGCCTATTCTTCATGCATACATGTACAGGGACACAAGTACATTCTAAATAAAGACCTTAATTATAAACATAAGCGAAAACAATACTATGAACATCACCTTTATTTTGCTCTACAGGTAACCAGATCTAGGAAATCCTGTCATTCTGTTTGGCGTGACTGCCGTTATTAGATGAAAAGTCACATAACCTCCAATGCAATCTAGCTAGAAACTATAGCACGGGACCACGAAGATAAAGAAGCTTATACACTATTTGATTATGAAGAGACCTTGATGTAAATGACTTACAGCGAATGGAATGTGCAGGGGTACCTCTCCATATGGTGTTATCCATCCAATAAAAATATTGTGAAAATCGCGAACAATAGCCAGGATTATAATCTACTAAAGATGCCCTGCGCATCTATTAATTTGACAAAATTGCCTGTTAGCACCTTCTCTAAAAGATAGTTCTATTTTGATGGAAATGGAATTGCACCAGATGCCTATTTAGCATCATGCTTGTCATTATTAACATTGCTGAAAAAGACATTTGGAACAATGAGAATATGTTTGATGTGCACATCTATGAAAGAGAGGAAAACGTTAATTTTACTCTTTTTCTTGTTTCGTCTGAGGGTAGACACAAATAATCACATAGTAATATGAAATACAAACGACGGAAACATAAACACGGCCTCTAATAAGGAGACGAGTTCAATACAGTAGACAAAGGCCACGCTTAGTAATGTGATCAAACAAGGGCCACAATCTTAGGCAGTTGTTTGAGTTTGGCGTGTGATGGGTGTTGGGCATATAGATGTCAAGACAGGGGAAAAATGTGAGCTTCCTACAACCTCTGTCCTTACCTACTTGTGGACGTGTGCTATCTGCAGGGTTAGCAAACGGGCCAGTGGTGGTCTCTACTGGGCTCAGTGCATAGTACAGAAAAAAAAGGTAACGAGAACCAAGCTAAACAAACCAAGTCAAAAAATCAAGTGGCAGTGAGATACAAAATTATAGGAAAGACGATTATAAGGAGCAAAGGCTAACGCAAAATGTCAGATTCCAAGTAGTAAAATCACATCAGGATTGGCGAATCTAACAAGATCATTCAACTAGAAGTTACAAATGGGTCCACCAGACGACACTACGAAAACCCCCAATGGTTTGGGTGGCTCGCTCCGTTAACACCTGAGGGACAGATCCAGCGCAGAGAATCAAAGATGCAAACTTTGTCACTCAGCAGGCTCCACAGAAAAAGTCACACCAGGTGTGGCTCCCAGCCGGAAAATGATATGCAGATCTTGCTCAGTCAAACCAAGGAGCCAGGAAGATGCTTAAGGAATCGATTACAAAGGAAAAACTGTTGTGTTTCTGTTAGCAAATTTGGCAATATCCCAAGTGCCTAAAGTATATACCTTAAGAAAATGATATTTTGTTATTGAGAGGCAGTCATATCAAAGGAGATCATTACAATATTGTTCTTGTATTTTATCCTGTGGTGTTTCTATATATATTGTTTAGGATCAGCAAACACATTAGGAAATTAAAGAGGAGTAGAGCCAAACATGCTTTGCCCTACAGGGACACACCAGTACATTCGTCCAAATTCTGTTTTCTGCGATGATCATTTGTTGAGATCAAGCCAATGCCATAAACTGCATTTTAAAGTACCATAGTGAGGTATGCAGATGTGATATCCAATGGGAAATAATTGAATACTGGGAACCTATAAAATGAATATTGTCACTTTTTTTACCGATTAAAACCTGTAACATACTTTCATCCAAAGAGTTTACACTCAGCCAAAAGATTTGGCTTCCGAATAAAAATGTGGTAATAGATCAGATTCAGATCCTACTGAGAGCTATCTACAGTTAAGATATAGTAAGGAAGGAAGATAATTACAACTTTATTGGAAAAAAAGTAACCAATATTAATGAATGCCAACTATTGTTTTGGAGAAGAGACTAAAGCTTTCTAGTCTGTTGTGGAAAGGGCAGTACAATTTACAATTATACATATAATGCTACAGACATTTGATTTAAAATGGACCTTACTGAAGTTTAGAGCTGTTTTAATCATTCTTGGATCTTGAATTATTTATGCACGTGTGTTTTAAGTAAAGGGGGATTCCCACCAAGACAAAATCTTAAATAACTCAGAACAACAAAAAATAAAACACTGGGGGTAATTTACTAGGGCCCGATGGAGTTTTCCCGAGTGTTACCCGCATATTTCAATTGCGAAGGAGTTGTGCCTGAATTGCCGGGATTTTGGCGCAAGCGATGGAATTTTGTGGCCGCATCGGCGATGGCCATCACGCGGCGGAAATCGGGGCGGCGTGGCCGACGAAAACCCAACGTATTGGAAAAAAACCGCCGCATTTAAAAACCGAAAATGTGTTGGAAGTGCTTAACTTCACCTGTCCGCTCGGTGTATTCCGGTCGTTTCAAGATGATTATGTTTAGCAGCTCCACTGGTGGGGATGGAGGAGGAAAAACTTCATAATTCCGTCCGGACCCGAATCATTTCAGAGAACGCGCCGATGGATCACGATGGGCGGGTAAGTGAAATCGCACAATTCTCTGCATTTCATTGTTATAAACAAAAATCCACATTTCCACATATAATTCCAACGCTCTATCAGTGCTGAATATGAAATTTCAGTTGCCAGGGCTAGTTTAGCGGTGTGGACCCATGGCAGATTCTTCTGCTAATATCTTCTTCTGTAGCATGAGCCGTGCGATTTTGCCCCTCCCCCTTGTGCTTACAAGAGGAGCTCACACACAGACACTTCCGTCAGCAAAACAGCAGGGTGAGGAGACTGAATCTACAAATACAGTAAGTCTTATAGCAGGAACTAGTGTAGCGAGCGGACAGTGTTTGTTATAGCTCGTGCTAAAGTGTGTCATAGATGTGTTATAATCCAACCATGGATCTCATAATCTCTTATGCCTGTCATGGATGGTCTCATCTCTCCTTTTCTATGTGTTAGATACTATTAGAATGTTCAGAAGATAAATGAAAGAACAGAAAACCTTTACTTTGACAATTCTAGGCACATGTGTTAGCACACTAATGATAATAGGAACAGAGGATCATTTAGTGTCTCAGGAGCCCCCATCACACTTTGGAATTTGACAGGACGTTACTGAGTGAAAGTTAAATGTTAAAAGTCAAGTTTCCCAAAATTACTTTAGTGTGTAAACATAACTAGGGGAAAAATATGAGAACTTTCTTCATTGGAAAACTCCCGAAGCTAAACCTACAGGCTACAGAAATTCTTTGTACAGAAAAATCTTAGCATATAGTCTATATAATTTTGGTGTGGCTAATAGAATGCTAGAGTTATGGGTCCTGTATAAGAAACTTTTCTCGTTCAGTTGCGAACAATTTTTGTAAAATGTGTAGTAACTAGCATATGTATACTGTGCATTTCAGCTGTGTATCAATGGACACTTTCGGCTTGGCCTAAAAGGAAGTTCAGGATTCACCCAGCATTTGCAAGATTTAAAGCTGTTAATTGTGTATGCTATCTTTGCGTTACCCTTACTCAACCATCCCCAGGAAAGCCCAAGAGAATAAATGGAAACACAGCGGCGGGGCTTCATATAGCGTTATTTATTGTGGACTTCCTACAATACAGAGATCAAATGATTGCTGTTTCCTGTGTTTATCTAACCTAAAAACTGAAAAAAAAGTGGAATATAAGCCCGAATAAACAATATCAAACTGAAAGCAAAAACATAACAAAATAAAAATTGATGAATAAAACACATAATAAAAACCTAGTGAGGCCAACTTATCAAGATGGTGCTGTGTGTCAGTCTTAAAGGGGTTATTCTCACTAAAAGAAGGTTGGATGTAACAATTCCTGTTTTTATCACAAAAATACAACATTTTAAAGTATACTTCAACCGTCTCTTTCAGTCCTGGTGTTTACAATTTTGGTTTTTGCCCGGATATTGACCATAATCATCTGACATGGTAGAGGATTTATTCATGCTTCTCTTGTCTGCACACTGCGTAGTGTTCTGCCTCCTGCACTTCCCCCAGCAGCAGTGAGGCAAGCAGCAGTGTGGCAGAAGAGACTAACCTCTGCAAGCTAAAAGGCAAGGATAAGATATTTAAGCAGAGCCTCACTATGTGTTTTGATTGGTTAGTTAGCAGAACTGAGAGTGTCATTGTTTTTATATCCGTTCTATGGATCATAATCTCTCATTATCTCTCATCTATGATTCTGGTTCATCTTTCTTATTCGTGTTAGCTGCTAGTAGAAGGTTAGCGCTAAATAAAAGTGTAGATAACCCTGTTATGACAATTTAAGCACATGTCAGCACACATAGCAAGAGGAAGCATGGAAGCGTAACTTCCTAGAGGAGTCCCCTACCACACTCTGGCTCTACGCTTACCAACATAGTGTGTGATAGGACTAAAATGGCAGTAAACTGACTTAAAATTGAACGTATGTGGTTAAGTTAAAATGATTTTTATTGTGTTAAAACATCACTGAGGAAAAATTTGAGAACGATTTGTTTCAATGGTAAATTAAAACCTCTTAATAATCAGTGCAGCATATAACATCATAAGAAATGTTGATTATATATATATATATAAGATACATTATATCTTGGAACATAACCTTCTCTTTAAATTGAGAAAAACCCAAGGGAGTGCACGTCCACTCTCATTTAAATTCTTAAAACCGAATCTTAAGGCAAATCATCCGTAACTTCCATCAGCTTCACCCCCAGCTGTGTTTATCAGTATAAAAGAGGAATCCTATGGACGAGCCAAAGCTGAATGCTTTTACCATTTCCAAAAGCACCCTATAATTTACTGTTTTGGTAATTGTTATTGCCAGTTTCCCTAGCTGTCATGGGCAAATACAGAATATTTCCTACATTGTATACAATAATTTCAGATGAATTTATTGAGTTTTCCAATTATTTTGCATCCATTTTAGGAAAATACACCGAGAGGATTTTGAAAATGTGAACACAGATCAGGAGATCCTAAAGCAGATGAAGATAGTCAGGCGGTCCACGACTTAAGGACACCGACTTCAGACAACCCATCGTTACCGACAGCGCCCTTGACCTCTGTGAAGCTTTCATGAATTCTTTACGATTGTCCCAGGCTGCAATTAATCGATGTACGGGTCTGTAATGACGCTTTATTGATAATCCTTGGGCCCCTTACAGCAAAAAATATTGTTTAAACCCTCCAATTGTCACTGGGGACCAAAATTGTTTTGTCCGGATCTACAATGTTATAAATATACAGTTCGACTCTTACATACAAATTCACTTAAGAACAAACTACGGACCCTATCTTGTACGTAACCTGGGGACTGTCTGTTACTAGCAAGTTTGAGGTATCTTTTAAAAATATAGTAATTAAAGGGCTATCTGCATTTAACATTTGTAGTAGATAAGTGATCATTCTCTGGATTTGTTACAGTTATTTGTATTTTAAATAATGCAAAAAAAGGGGGTCCTTCTGCTTCCCCAAAAAAAATGGAACATATGTATATATACAGATTTAGGACTCATTTACTCAACATTTCTAACATGCCTATGCCACATGATTAAATTAATGTATTTTTAGTAATGTTGTTAGTTTGGAGAAAAAGAGGCTTTATTACCCACAAAAGGGCTATAGCGTTTGTAAAGGGGAAAAACACCATGTGCACAATAACTAAAGCTGTATAACAGTACTGTTATACAAGTAAGCGGAATAAGATAGTAAGCAGTTAGAAGGGGTGGTATACTATATCCAACATACGTAGTAACCTTGCCTATCATGGAAGGAAAAAAGTTCTCGAATTTTTGCATTGTAACTTTTCAGTGTACAGGCAGTCCCCAGGGTATTGTGCAAGATAGGGTGGAAGTTGTTCTTCGTTGAATTTGTATGTTATCTTATACTTGTGCAAAGCATTCAAAACACTTTGGCAACAAAACAGCATATAAAAAGACCTTCAGTGACCTTAGTGTAAAGTAAAGTAAGTAAAGTCGGCTTCTCTTTTTATTGCTGTTATGGTTGAAGTGCAAGTCCAATGTATGATCTTACATAAATTTCCGGTAGTTATAATTGGACACGGGTTTATATACTAGCCAGTGATGGTACCTGTGCTTTTTTTTTCCGGCAATATAAAATAGATAACAAGTTCATTTGTTCTGGTCACAGTAACCTTAAATGGCCATGTACATTAAACCATATGATTAAGGCCAACAGTATTCCACGGTGACTGATTCTAATCATTCCGATAAAACCAACGAATACACTATACAAAAAAGACAAATCCATGATGTCTCCGTTCTGTATCAAATAGAATAACAAACCTTTCGATGTAGTAAAGTAGGATGATCATGAAAATAATTTATATTTTGAACAAATGCCAGGAGTTTTTTTTAAGGTATTGTTACTTTAGTTAAAAGTTTATATGATTTCATTCTATTTGGTACCATTGCCCAAATTGAAATTTGGACATTGACCTTGTATGGCTTGGACGATCGCCTTGGTAGTGAATTTGGGTCCATTCCTCCTGACAGAATGGCCTTGCTCGACCTGCGTTTTCAGCTTGTCACCATACATTTCACTGGATTGAGATCAGGGCTTTGTAATGACGGTCAATGCAAAACATTAACTTTTAATCCTTAAGAACTTGTACCATTTAACAGTATGCTAAGGTCATTGTCCATATGGAAGACCCATTGGGCGATCAAGCTTAGAACTTCCTGGTGATGTCTTGGGAGGGTTGCTACAGTATTGCCATAATGTTTTGCTCATGATGTCATATATTTTGCACAAACGTTGTACCAGCAGCAAAAACAATCCCACAACAGGATGCTGCCGCCTCCATTTCACAGTTCTCCAGGCTTCCCAGCGTCTCCTTTTTCTTCCGAAGCTAACAATGTTCATTTATGGCCAAAGCAGTCCATTTCAATTTCTTCAAGACACAAGAATGAAAGTCTTTGCTCCTGTGTGCATTTTAAACAATATGTTTTTAATGTTTCGTTGGCAGTAATGGATTCATCCTGCAGATTGGCCACTCAGCCAAGGTGAAATATTAGAACGTTCTTACGGTGAATAATGACGGACTTTTACTAGCTTCCGCCAGGGCATCTTCACAAGGTCATTGCTTTGTTCTTGGTTTTTTTTTGAAAATATGCACAATTCAAAACCAATCTCCATCATCTCAGACAGTACAGAACCCGCCTCCTACCAAGCCGCAGATGGCTGGATATTTCAGCGTTTTGTACTTGAGCATAATGTTTGTACAGACAAATTAGGCCCGTTGAGGATGAAACACACTTGTGTAAGTCCATGGTTCTATTCTGATTTCTTTAGACTTTCCCAGAATCAGTGTGTTTCGGCTGTGCCATACAAACACATCAGAAGATTTCAAAAAATGCTTCTATAAGGCCCCAGGTGGCGCTACTGCGGTGCGAGAAGACACACCTGACTTGGAGCACGCGGCTAGGTATTGTCAGAGGGCGAGACTGGTGACACGTCGGTAAGGCTCCATTCTGTGGGCACCCGGCCATCAACCCCAACACAGAGTATGCCAGCAGGACTCGACGGCTTTATCCTGGGGACCAATACAGCACCAAGACTGTGCCATGCTCAGCGCTATTCTTGTAAAGCAACCTCCTTGCGTAATGACTACAGGAGGAGACAGAAGGTGTGGAAGAGCTGGTTGCATTTGAGCTCCCTTGCTATGTGTCCCCTGATCTCCTCTTCAGCGGACCCTGGAGGGAAGCTACATCCAAATTCTACATTTTCTATTGTCTTGGTGAACTCCGTCACCCCCATATGATTAAAAAACGTGATAAGAAGGATCAATAAAGTTACTGCGTTTAAACTGTCATGTTGCACGTTGCGCCATACCAGTTAGAGTTTGGTTGTAGCTCGGCACTTGTCTCTAAAAGGTTGCATCCTGATATAGGCTGTCCCAAATTATTTTTAAAAGATAGTTAATTTAGTATATGCAGAATTTGACTTTTAGAAAGAAAAAAAAATGCTTAAAATATTTCTCTCATTATTTTGGCATTTAGCAATATAATTCAACTCAAACATGAAGTTTCTTCTGACTAATGTACCGAAAAAACCATGCATTGGTTTGTCGTGTTATCCAGTGGTATGTAAACTTCGGGTAAAATTAATTTGTAGGGGCGGACGGTTGTGAGACCCACTGACCACCACTAGACGATGATGTAAGCCTGGGAACACCGGGGGCGTAGTCTTATAGTGGCACAGGGATCGAAAAGAACCGGAGACTGCCGCAGGGGATACCACCAGGTCGCTCCACAGGCGCATTCTTTGCCTGTGGGGAGGTCAAAAGCGAGGTAAAAGAATTGGCGGCAGAAGTCGGAGGCCGAGTCTGTGGCAAGCAGAAGGTCAGGACATAAGCGTCAGAGGATTGGACGTCAGGGGCCGTCAGCGTAAGGTCAAGGCAGGGGCGGGAGGAGAATCAAGGTCAGAAAGGGTTCAAAGCATATTACAAACCAAATTGCAATCAAGTTTCATCTCAGGCTAGGAGAACAAAGATCCGGCAAGGGTCACAGGAAGAGGCGGCTCTGCTGACTGAGTAGAGGGCACGCTGGGACGCACGCGGCCCAGACAAAAGCAGATGCGATGACTGCAGAATGGGAGAGATGTGAGGGAGCTGCTACACGAGGCAATGGGTGAGCTGCATTGTGGGGCACCCGTGACCAATTCTGATTTCAATGTATATGTTGAAAACAGCTGTGCAGTAGACTCTGAGGTGGGGACGGATGGTGTTGTAGGTAAATAAAGACCAAACAAACATTAGTGACAAAGTAGCTTGGAGCCTCAAAGATATAGTTGACCTGCTATCCCTCCAAAAAGTCCTATATGTGTTTTGGCAAAGATACAGTATCTGTAACAACATTTCAAGTTTTTCTAAAATCTAAATCTATTCAGGTTTATTATTAGTAATTTTTAAATCCAAGGTTTTGGGCTTGGAATGGATGGCGGGGACTCTATTCATTTTCCTTTTAACTGTACAGAACTTTATTGATTTGTAGTCAATTCTTGGACCATGGGTGGAGGGGGCGGCGCATCCCCGGCCCTCTCCACCTCTGATCCTCACGTGCCACTCGGTGGTGCACTCCTACTAGTATGGCAAGGGTTGTGCTAGCTCTGGGATTTAAAGGCCCAGCGCACACTGTGATGGTGCTGGTCATTCCACGGTTCTTTTATACCGATGTTCCCATCAACCACCGCAGGATCTTTGAGCATATAGCCCTAGAGAAAGCATTACATAGCGTTCCTGTTCATACTTATTCCTGCGTTATCTCCAATGTTACCTGGACCATGTCTGTGACTCTGCCTTATTGTCGCAGCACTGAATACTGCCTGTATTGTGATTCTGTTAACCATAAAATTGGACTTGACGACGTGGGCAAGTCGACTGTGGTACGACGCGGTGGCACCAGGCAGGAGCAAGACCATCGCTTTGTAGGAGGGTTCTGGGGAAAGACCGGGTGCCACTAGATTCTGGTCCCAGGTGTGGCTTGTCGTTTGTCCCCATTGTATCAATGCCCGCAAGTGGTCCAGGGGGTCCACTGACCCAGAAACCCTGACAGACAGGAACCACTATTGATGAGCTGATGATGACGGTTATCTTTTCATGGTTAGGTCTTCATAGCGTTCCTCTTTCAGAACCAAAGACTCTCACTTTGGGAGTAAACGTAAAACACACGGAACTATTAGAGAATGTGAGAATTAGTTGGAAGCAGTGTTGAGCCATTCATGTCTGCTAAATAATTTGGCGAGGTTCAGCACCCATGGAAACATAGACAAAAAAATCCACTGTTGTTCAGGAGCCAGGCAGCTTTAAAGTCCCTTAGAAGCCATTTGTTATGCTTCTGTATGAATGCCTGTGTTGAATGGGCGGAGATAGAATGACTCTACAGGATAAGAGAGGGTGACATTTCCAGGCGCATTATACAAGGAGACAAAGCTAGTAGAATAGAATTGCTTCTCTCATGTATAAGTAAGGCCAGCAGGGACTTCTCAAAACCCAGGCAACGGCCTTTTCCGGGCACTTAGGTACAGAAAGAGGAGGCGGTTGTTATTAGGCACAGGAGGTAAATTATCTTTGAACTCAACTTGTGTCATGTCTAATGCAAAATTGCCTCATGACTTGTTAGCCGAGTATGATGAAGAACATTCAATGCTTTCCTTAAAACAATTAAAGAGACTCAATTGATATCTTCAATTCGAAACTCACTGCCCCGCACTGTCAGCCACTCCTGGATGCACGGCTCTCCAGAAAATCTCTAGCAAATGTCCAGCAATCTGATGGCGTTCCCCAAGATGGCTGAATGAAAGCTGACAATGTTAAATGGTAACGAGACCTTAAGCCTTCATAAAACATCGATTAATCTTTTTTAGGTTTTCTACAGCATTCTGTATTATTAGTGTTAATTACGGTATATGTTATGCAGGTTATTATTCAAATATATGAGAAATAGTTCAGCATTCTTAAGCAATTACATAACCAGGAGAACAATCGATAGCAATCAAGACACAAAGCCACTGATTTCACTGAATTCTTAAAATGCCATTGAGTTTCTGAAAATGTATGGATATAGGGTAATAGCTAAAGAACAGTGCTGTATACAGTGACATGGGGATTACATCTAATTGCCGCGGTTTTGCCAACTTATTTTATTCAACACAATTCAATAATGTTACTTTATAGACACAATACGACTACCATAATTTACATAAAAAACTCTTCCCACCATCTTTCAATCGTCCATGATATATAAAGTAAAATAAACAAAATTACAGCACCGTAATATGACCATAAATGCAATGGGACCTAAAAAAACATGAGAATTATCATAATTCTTGTGTATATTAGCATGTTTATGACACGGTTTGTAAACAATAAGTTTTGGTGACTGTTCATTGCGTGGAAATAAGCCAATCAACGACACCTTCGATTTGACCCACCTTCATTTGTTGCATATAGCGACTGAATTCATGAATTGGACTTTTTGTAGGCGCAATTTTGGTGCCAAATTGATGACAGTCAAATGTGTTGGTTAGTGTTGCGACTTTTGATGGTTGTTTTGCGACTTATATGCCACTGTCACTAAAACAACCCACCAGGCATAAGAAAATTTATCACATGGCACAAAGTACTCTCATGATCTGACTGCCAGCAGAAACTCCAAAGAAGACATAGTGGGACATTTTCAGGTCCTCTGCGCCAAGCCGCACGGCTGCAATTATGTCTTCTACGCCAGGCAGACACCATGCTAAGCAGCCCTGCTGAGACTCTTACAGTAATTGGGCTGTCCACAAGCACTGGCTTATGATAATGAAACCCAGTAACCCAGTCTGATAAATCTTACCGCAATAGAAATCCGAGTAGCAGACCAAATACATCAAACAGAAAGCAAAAGGGATTTAACTACAAAACATAATATAGCCTAATAATTACTTAAATATAGATATGACGAGAGTAGTTAAGACTAAGCAATGGATGAAATTGAGATTCATGGGAAGGGGTTTATATTGGGGTTTTTTAGTTGGCATTGTTTTGGCGCAAGTTGTGGTCTAAGGATGTTTTGCGACTTCCCATGCGCACATGAAAACTAGGATAGTGCAATGTCACTTTTACACCCAACACTGCATATTGCAATAGACAAGTTTTCTACAATACAACTAATTTCACGATTTGAGATTTGGCGCAATTACACACCGTCCCCACCCTGGTCTATGTTGCGACTTTGTTTGTGTTCTTCTTTGTTGCAAACACCACACACAGAAAAAAAAAACACTGCCAGCATATTTATCAAGGGCCAAAGCAACTGAATCAGACTCCCAAAGACAGACAAAGTGGCCAGATGTATAGACAGTTGTGGAGCACTAGTTTCCGTTTTTTGCTCTTAAAGTGAGGCACATGATGTGCTGGAATTATCAAAAGCTACAACCATCTCTGAGTGAGTTCTACCTCTTATTAATCACGTGTGCGTTCATGGATAATTGTGTGGACTGACAACTAGACGTAATTTAGGGCAATCTAGATTCGGGCACTGATGTCGTCATCCTCCTACAAGCATCCACTCTGCTTCTCTCCCCACACCCCAGCATGAAAGTAACAGTCCCGCAGAGCCCAGGTGTGTGACAAGCTGCACCCAGGATCTCGATCAGCAGTGGCTTACTCCTGGAGAGGATCCCCCAGGGCTGATCTCCTGTTGCCCCCCCCCCTGTAACTCTGCTCGTATTCCTCCTTGGACATCATGTGGTCATCCTGCTACCACAGGGACACTTCTCTGTACTGTCTGTAAGCTCTACATGCTATCACATCTCTTCATGCCTGCTCTGAGCTGCTGCTTTTGCAGATAGTTTATCAATGAAGCTCATAACTGTAACAGAGGCGATGTATGTGTCTGGAGGAGACTCTGTACTGTCATATACATGGAACATGCATCTGCAGAAGATCACAGGGTATTGCTAATCAAGTCTAAGCACCCTCAGGCTGGATGTTTTTTGCCTTTTTTGTGCCTATAATTGTGCCTAAAGTAAAAAATGTGGCAGATAATGAATCAATAGTAGTGCAAGGCAAAAATCTGGATTATTAGGATAAATTAGGAAACCATTGTTATTATTGGCTGTGTGGTCTAGTGTGGTGTTTAGCGCAATACTGTGCAAAACACTGTGCAAGAACAATATGAAAAGGCGCAAAACTACAAGAGAACGAGTAATACATCTGACCCATAGAAGTTGTAGGAGCCGCTAAATAGATAAAGTAATCCCCCATGTTTTGCTTTCTTTTTTCCATCTTGATTAGAGTAGATATTTATCCTGATATCATGATGAATCGCAGTGAATCCAGTCACAACAACTGGAACCAATGCAATATAATGGCCCACATTAATGAAGCAATCTGAACCAAACTGGTTGACATATATTTATGAAGTGTCTGTGCTAGTATGTGTCGCCGTGACCAATACTGTGCACAGAAAGGGGCGTTCCATTCGTATTCGCAGCATGCACCACATTTATGTAGGAAGTTCACATTATTTTTGTTACAGCTCGTTAAACTGAGTGCACCAGAAAAAAATAGGTGCAATCGATCATATACTTTGGCTGCGTGCGTGTGCGCCATATTCATGGGACCTCAGTAATAATAAGTGTGGGCCACAGTGGCAAATAATAGGTTGTATTCAAAGAATTCTTTATCGTGATGAATCAGAAAACAGAAAGCTTTTCATATATATATAGGTTATTCTCCAGAACACTGGTTTCATCAAGAGAAATACAAGAAAGTGAGCACCGCTCTGCCGGCATCAGACATATGCTCAGACTGTACAAAACGACATAATTGATACAATGTGCTGGCACTGTGACTCAGTAAGAAGACGGAGAGTTGCACGTAGGTTGTACACTAAATCCTCAATATTTCTCTACTTGTCAAAGTCGTATAGATCCTACAGACCTACCCAGGAATTTATTTTATATAAACATGGATCCGACCTGTCAATCTGTCATGACAATATGAGGTTTTTTGTTATTCTACAGTGATGTCACAAACCTTTGAGCTTTCTCACCTTGTTCCTATGCCCATAGAAATCCCTTTCCTGCTTGGCTCTCTCGTAATGATGACATCACAACCCTTCGTATTGGACACAGATGGTGATACTTCAATAGATTATATGACCTGCTGGATCAAGACCTTACTGCCATGTGTTACTTATGAACATTGTGGCACATATGACCTTTTTCAAACCTAAAAGTAGCATTCACACTGGACGGAATTATATACTGTTCATCTAAATGAATCACAAACCTTTCTTCCTTACAAACATGCACTTGATCCGGTATTGAGTTCAGCTTTGTTTTACATTGCTGCAAATAGATCTCACTTTCTGACCTATTCATTCATGAATGTACATAACTCATAATATTGTACATTTTTGTGACCTATATTACTGAACCTGTTACTTTGCTTTGACATTACTGGCATCCACCTCTTAGAATAACACGTGCTGCGCTAGTGAGACTATCTTGGAAAAATGTCACCTGACTGATGAAAATGCTCCCGCGCTATTCCATGAGGTTGTATTGTTGAAAGAGGAAAAAAGCTATGTTATTCCCACGAAAGTTGAGTTTAGACAGCTGCCTGGAAAGCAGATTCTGCAAACCATCTCATGGCCTTTACCCTAACAAATCTTTATTTTTCAAGTATTATTCTCCAGGCTTAGGAAAATAATACAAATGGAAGGCCAGATGCCAAACTATAAAACGCCTGAAGTTCTACTGACAAGAACAAGCAGCTGTTTTCTAAAACATATTTATTGATTTGCTTGATACATTTTCTGTCCAGAAATGCAGTGTAAATGAAGCAGGGGCATGGGAGCATTACATAACATGGCTATCAGTCACAGGGTGAATGTAGCAGGACATTGGGGCAGCAGAGATATCAATCATTGCAGCATTTAGAAATGGAAAAACCTTGCAGAAATTATTCAAATATTTAACTATTATACTCATTCAGGAATGTGAGCCGTGGAAGCAGATGACTCATTGATGAAAGAGTTCCCAAAAATCTGAACGTGATTTTATTTATATTTAAGATTAATTCCAGTGAGTGAAACCTTATCTCAAATACTATGCAAAGATCCAATAGTATGCAGGGAGAAGACTCTATTACAACAAACCTATCAAACTTACTTTCTGGCACAACAGCCAATTCCTAGTAACTTTTATTGAAAAACGGCCTGAAATATAGGTTTACATTCCTCCTCCGTCCCAAAGTGATGTTACATAAGTGACCCAAGAGCAAAAAGTAGGTAGGGATGAAGACTCCATAACCTGGATAACACACATTAGAGGGTAAACTGAGAGATGAAATGTCTGGATGCTTATTTTACTTACTTTTTTGCCTATATTGACTCATTCACTTCTAATATCACGGAAGTACAATACTAGGCAAATGACATGACATTTTTCTTTGTTATTTTTGCTTGAAATACTGATATGTGAGAGAAGTGAGGGAATTATATTTTCTGTAATAAGTGTTATACTTCATTTGTTCAGAAAACAAATCTATTGTCTTCATCAGAAAACAAGGCAAGCCAACTCACAACAATGCCCGTACGATTGTGTTTATATAGGTCGGCCTCCTAGAGAGATGGACCAGCTGCACCAGCAATAGAAAATGTTCCTCGCACCATCCTTAACAGCTTAAAGCAATACACACACCAGGTCTTCTTTTTAGACTTTTTTCTTTCAATTCTTCTCTGGTCAGTTTTTAAGCTGAAGTAGTTATAGTGGTTTCCCAGGAAAGACACGGGGTGCAGGCCTAACAACAAAAGCTCCAACGCAGCTTTTCCAAAATATACTGTCATTTTTACAAAGACAGAGTAGAACTTAGCTATGAGGTTTCCAATGTTCATGTTTATCCATATGCTATTCATTGTTTTTTTTAGATAGCATGTGGTCCAACACTATTGTTGAAGCACCTGCATGGCCATGATATTTTCTTTTGCACCACAGTCATGGCATGTGAGTGGACCTTACACTGAGATGGGAAGACATGTTATGAAGGTTTCAGGTGAAACCAAACATGGTCAATTTTAGTGAAATTCCGTGGACAACGTGTTTCGAGATCATACTGATCAGGTCCGACTAGACTAAAAGGAGTCTAGAGAACAGTACATGTCACTCAAAAATTCTGAAAAAAGTATAGTGTGAACTGGAGCTCAAGTGTCTCATATTATTTATTTCAAAAAACGTTCTTCATCAATACATGAATGTTAGATCCATTCGCGAGTTTATCTGACAGATGTACTTCAGTGGGAATAAGATTGCCGTACGGACACGAAAAAATGCTACCGCTTCTGTCCTCAAATGTCTTCCATATAGCCACTTTGCTATGCAAAGATACAGCACAGACATAGTGTTAGACAGTTTAAAAAAAATGAATCCTAAAAGGAGTCTAAGAACAGTACTGTACACTCAAAAAATTGCGAAAAAAGTATAGTGTGACGGAGCTCAAGGTGTCTCTATTATTTATTTCTAAAAAACGTTCTTATCATATACATAAATGTTTAGATCAATTCACAAGTTTATCTGACCAGAGACGATGTACGTCAGTGGGATAAGATGCCGTTCAGACACGAAAATGCTACGCCTCTGTCCTCCAAAGTCTTCCATAGCCACTTTGCTGATGCAGAAAGATACCACAGACATAGTGAAGACGTTTAAAAAAATGAATCCTAAAGGAGTCTAGAGAACAGTACATGTCATCAAAAATAATTCTATTCAAACCCCTAATAAATTTTCCCACTTTGGTGTTTGAGGTGGATATGTGTGTCACTAAGAGCTAAACACAACGGTAGCAAGTCCCCCTGCTAATTCCTCACAATATGGTACTAGCTGCAAATAAAAAAAAAAAAAAATTATAACGTTATTGTAGCCCTAAGAAGGGCTGTTGGGTTCTTTTAGAATCACTCCTGCCTAACAGTAAGCTAATAGAACACCCTAACGCTTTCCCTGACCAGCAGCAGCTCTCTCCCTAGCGGCATCCAGACAGAGAATGATCCGAGCAGCGCGGGCAGCGGCTAGTCTATCCCAGGGTCACCTGATCTGGCCAGCCAACCATTGCTATCTACGTGTAAGGGTACCACGTCATGCTGGGTGGAGTGCAGAGTCTCCTGGCTTGTGATTGGCTCTGTTTCTGGCCGCCAAAAAGCAAAACGGCGGGAGCTGCCATTTTCTCGAGCGGGCGAAATACTCGTCCGAGCAACAAGCAGTTACGAGTTACGAGTTACGAGTACACTAATGCTCGATCGAGCATCAAGCTCGGACGAGTATGTTCGCTCATCTCTAATAAGAACGTTTTTAAGAAATAAATAATATGAGACACCTTGAGCTCCGGTCACACTATACTTTTTTCAGAATTTTTTGAGTGACATGTACTGTTCTCTAGACTCCTTCTAGGATTAATTTTTTTTAAACTGTCTACACAATGTCTGTGTGTATCTTTCTGTATAGAAAAGTGGGCTATGGAAGACATTTGAGGACAGAAGCGGTAGCATTTTCGTGTCTGAACGGCATCTTATTCCCACTGAAGTATGTCTCTAGTCAGATAAACTCGCGAATTGATCTGAACATTTATGTATATGATAAGAACGTTTTTAGAAATAAATAGTATGAGACACCTTGAGCTCCGGTCACACTATACTTTTTTCAGAATTTTTTGAGTGACATGTACTGTTCTCTAGACTCCTTTTAGTCTATCGGACCTGATCAGTATGATCTGGAAACACGTTGTCCACGGAATTTCTACTAAAATTGAGCAGCATGTCTGGTTTCACCTGAAACTTTCATAACATGTCTTCCCATCTTCAGTGTAAGGTCCACTCACATGCCAATGACTGTGTGCAAAAGAAAAATAATCATGGCCATGCAGGTGCTCATACAAATACGTTGGACCACGTGCTATCTAAAAAAAACAATGAATAGCATATGTATAAAAATGAACACTTATGGAAACCTCATAGCTAAGTTCTACTCTGTCTTTGTAAAAAATGACAGTAATATTTTGGAAAGTGCTGTTGGAGTTTTTGTTTTAGGCTGCACCCCCGTGTCTTTCCTGGGAAACCCCTATAACTACTTCAGCTTAAAAACTGACCAGAGAAGAATTGAAAGAAAAATTTCTAAAAAGAAAGACCTGGTGGTTTATTGCTTTTAATTGCTTTTAAGGATGTTGAGGAACATTTTCTATTGCTGGTGCAGCTGGTCCAATCTCTCTAGGAGGCGACCTATATAAACACATCTGTATCGGGCATTGTTGTGAGTTGGCTTGCCTTGTTCTGATTGAAGACAATATATTTTTCTGACAAATGAAGTACAACACTTATTACAGAAAATATAATTCCCTCATTTTCTCTCACATATCAGTATTTCGAGCAAAAATATACAAAGGTAAAATGTTCAATGTCATTTGCCTAGTTTTGTACTTCCGTGATATTAAAGTGAATGGAGTCAATGGTAGGCAAAAGCAAAGTAAAATAGCATTCCAGACATTTCATCTCTCAGTTTACCCTCTAATGTGATTATCCAGTCTATGGAGTCTTCATACCTACTTTTCTGCCTCTTGGGTCACTATGAACATCACTTTGGGACGGAGGAGGAATGTAAACCTATATTTTTCAAGGCCGCTTTTCAATAAAAGTTACTAGGGAATTGGCTGTTGTGCAGAAAGTAAGTTTGATAGGTTTGTGTAATAGAGTCTTCTCCCTGCATGCTATTGGATCTTATTGCATAGTATTATGGAGAAGGTTTCACTGGAATTAATCCTTAACATTAAATTAAAATCACAGTTCAGATAATTTTTGGGAACTCTTTCATCATATAGTCATCCTTGCTTCCCACGGCCACATTCCTGAATTATAAATGAGTAAAAATATTTTGAATAATTTCTGCAAAGGTTATTTCCATTTTCTAAATGCTGCAATGATTGATATTTCCGCTGCCCAATGTCCCTGCTACATTCCAACCCTGTGACTGATAGCCATGTTTATGTAATGCTCAATGCCCTGCTTCATTTACACTGCATTTATAGGACAGAAAATGTATCAAGCAAATCAATAAATATGTTTTTAGAAACAGCTGCTTGTTCTTGTCAGTAGAACTTCAGGCGTTGTATAGTTTGGCATCTGGCCTTCCATTTGTATTATTTTCCTAAGCCTGGAGAATAATAACTTGAAAAATAAAAAGATGGTGATAGGGTAAAGGCCATGAGATGGTTTGCAGAATCTGCTTTCCAGGCAGCTGTCTAAACTCAACTTTCGTGGGAATACAATAGCTTTTTTCCTCCTTCAACAATACAACCTCATGGAATAGCGCTGGAGCATTTTCATCAGTCAGGTGACATTTTCTCACAACGATAGTATCACTAGCGCAGGCAGTGTTATTCTAAGAGGTGGATGCCAGATAATGTCAAAGCAAAAGATAACAGGTTCAGTAATATAGGTCACAAAAATGTACAATATATTAGTTATGTACATTCATGAATAGAAATAGGTCAGAAAGTGAGTATCTATTCTGCAGCAACGTAAAAACAAACTGATAACTCAATACAGGATCAAGTGCATGTTTGTGAAGGAAGAAAAGGTTGTGATAATTTTAGATGAACAGTATATTAATTCCGTCCATGTGTGAATGCTACTTTTAGGTTTGAAAAGAAGGCATATGTCCACAATGTTAATAAGTAACACATGGCAAGTAAGGTCCTTGATCCAAGCAGGTCATATAAATCTATTGAAGTATCACATCTGTGTCAATAGGGAAGGGTGTGTGATGTCATCATTACGAGCCCAAGCAGGAAAAGGGATTTCTAGTGGGCAATAGGAACAAGGTGAAGCTAAAGGTTTGTGACATCACTATAAGAATAACAAAAAACCTCATATTGTCATGACAGATTGACAGGTCGGATCCATGTTATATAAAATAAATGTCGATGGGGAGGTCTGCAATCTATAGACTTTGACATTGAAGAAATATTGAGGATTTAGTGTACAACATACTCCAAACTCTCCACTTCTTACTGAGCACAGTGCCGCACATTGTACAATTATGCTTTGTACATGAGATAAGGGTGTGAAGCAGAAGCGGTGCTCACTTTCTTGTAGTTTCTCTTGATGATACCAGTGTTCTGGGGATAACCTATATATATGAAAATATGTTTCTGTTTTCTTGATTCAGCGATAAAGAATTCTTTGAATACAACCTATTATTTGCACACTGTGGCCCACACTTATTATTACTGAGGTCCCATGAATATGGCGCACACTGCACGCAGCCAAAGTATATGATCTGATTGCACCAATTTTTTTCTGGTGCACTCAGTTTAACGGCATGCAACAAAAATAAATGTGGACTTCCAACATAAATGTGGTGCATGCTGCGAATACGAACTGGAACGCCCCTTTCTGTGCACAGTATTGGGTCACGGCGACACAATACTAGCACAGACACTTCATAAATATATGTGCAACCAGTTTGGTGCAGATTGTTTCATTAATGTGGGCCATTATATTGCATTGGTTCCAGTTGTGTGACTGGATTCACTGCGATTCATCATGATATCAGGAATAAAGATCGACACTAATAAAGATGGAAAAAAAAGCAAAACATGGGGGATTACTTTATCTATTTAGCGGCTCCTTACAACAGTTATATGGGTCAGATGTATTACTCGTTCTTTTGGTAGTTTTTGCACCTTTTCATATTGTTGCACAGTTTTTGCACCAGTATTGCGCCTAAACACCAAACTAGCCACACAGCAATAATAACAATGTTTTCCTAATTTATCCTAATAATCCAGATGTTTTGCTGCACCTACTATTGATTCATTATCTGCAATTTTTTACTTTAGGCACAATTTAGGCACAAAAACACTCCAGCCTGAGGGTGGCGTAGACTGAGAAGCAATACCCTGAGCTCTTCTGCAGAGCAGTGTATCCCCTGTATATTACAGTACAGAGCTCAGCCAGACACTACATGCAGCCTCTGTTTACAGTTCATGAGCTTCTATTTGTAAACTATCTGCAAAAGCAGCAGCTCAGAGCAGGATAGAAGAGATGTGTGTAGGAGCTTACAGACAGTACAGAGAAGTGTCCCTGTGTACCAGGATGACCACAATGATGTCCGAGGAGGAATACTGACCAGAGTTACAGGGGGGGGGGGCAGCAGGAGATCAGCCCTGGGGGATCCTCTCCAGGAGAAGCCACTGCTGAGGAGATCACTGGGTGCAGCTTGTCACACACCTGGGCTCTGCTGTGACTGTTACTTTCATGCTGGGGTGTGGGAGAGAAGCAGAGTGGAGCTTGTAGGAGGATGACATGTCAGTGCCCGAATCTAAGATTGCGCCTAAATTACATCTAGTGTGCAGTCACACAATTATCATGAGACTCACACGTGATTAAAAAGAGGTAGGAACTCAACTCAACAGAGATGGTTGTAGCTTGTGATAATTCAGGCACAACAATGTGCCTCATTTAAGAGCAAAAACGGAACTAGTGATCCACAACTGTGATACATCTGTCTATCTTTGGAGTCTGATTCAGTTGCTTTGGCCCTTGATAAATCTGCTGGCAGTGTTTTTTTTCTGTGTGTGTTGTTTGCAACAGTCGCATGAAAAGAACACAACAAAAGTCGCAACATAGACCAGGGTGGGGACTGGTGTAAATTTGCGCCAAAACTCAAATCGTGAAATTAGTTGTATTGTGAAAACTTGTCTATGCAATAATGCAGGGTTGATGTAAAAGTGACTTTGCACTATCCTATGTTCATGTGGCGCAATGGAAAGTCGCAAAACAGCCTTTAGACCACAACTGCGCCAAAACAATGCCAAACATAAAAAACCCCAATAATAACCCCCTTCCCCATGAATCTACTTTTCATCCTATTGCTCATTCTTAACCTCTCTCGTCATTACTAGTATATAAGTATTATTAGCTATTTATTTTTTGTAGTTAAATCCCTTTTTGATTTTCTGTTGATTATTTGGTCTGCTACTGGATTTCTCTATGCGGGTAATTTATCAGACTGGCTGACTGGGTTTCATTATCATAAGCCAGTGCTTGTGCGCAGCCCAATACATCAAGAGGCTTCGGCAGGGTCCTGCTTAGCATGGTGTCTGCCTGGCGTAGAAATAATTGCAGCCGGCGACTTGGCGCAGAGGCCCTGATAAATGTCCCACTATGTCTGTCTTTGGAGTTCTGCTGCAGTCAGATTCATGAAAGTAGCTTTGTTCCTTGATAAATTTTCTTATGCCTGTGGGTTGTTTTTGTGACAATGGCATGAAAAGTCGCAAAACAACCATCAAAAGTCGCAACACATAGACCAGGGTAAATACTGTCATCAATTTGCACCAAGGCTTGCGCCTACACAAAAGTCGCAAATTCATGAATTCATTCCTATATGCAACAAATGAATTGGGTGCAAAGTCGAAGTGTCTTTGCATTGTCTTATTTTCATTTGACGCAATGAACAGTCACAAAACTTAATTTTTACCACAACTGTGTCATTACAATGCTAAATATACACAAAAGAATTATGATTAATTTTCATGTTTTTTTTTAGTCCACATTGCATTTATGGTCATATTACGAGTGCTGTAGATTTTTGTTTATGTTTACTTTATATTATCATGGACTGATTGAAAGATGGTGGGAAAGGTTTTTATGTAAAATTACTGGTAGTCCTATTGTGTCAAAGTAACATAATTGATTGTGTTGAATAAAATAGTTTGCACCGCTGAAATTAGAATGAATACCATGTAACTGTATACAGCACTGTTATTTAGCTAATTACCCATTATATCCATACATTTCCAGGAAACTCAATGTCATTTTAGAATTCATTGAAATCAGTGGCTTTGTCTCTGATTGCTATAGATGTTCTCATGGTTAATGTAATTGCTTAATAATGCTGAACTATTTCTCATATATTGAATAATAGACAATGCAATAACATATACCGCATTACACTAATAAGAAGAATTCATGTTAGAAAACCTGAAAAAAATATTAATCATGAAGTGGTTATGAAAGGAATATAAAGTCTAGTTACTATTTACAGTTGTCAGTCTTCAGTCAGGCATCTTGGGGTAACTCAATAAGATTGCTGGACAGTTGCTAGAGATTTCTGGAGCCGTGTATCCATTAGTGGCTGACAAGTGCTGGGCAGTGAGTTTCGAAATTGAAGATATCAATTGAGGTCTCTTGAATGTGTTTAAGGGAAATCATTGAATGTCTTCATCATACTCGGCTAACAAGTCATGAGCAATTTTGGCAGTAGGACATGACAAAAGTGAGTGCAAAGATTTACTCCTGTGCCTAATAACAACAGCCTCCTCTTTGTACCTAAGTGCCCTGAAAAGGCCGTTTGCTGGTTTTTGAGAAGTCCCTGCTTGACCTTACTTATACTATGAAGAGAAGCAATTCTACCTAGCTTTGTCTCCTTTGTAGAATGGCGCCTGGAAATGTCACCCTGCTCTTATACTGTAGAGTCACTTCTCCGGCCTAGTCAATCACAGGCATGCCTACAGAAGAAATACAAATGGCTGCTAAGGGACTTAAAGCTGCCTGGATCCTGAACAACAGTGATTGTTTTGTCTATGGGTCCATGGGTGCTGAACACGCCAAATTAGTTGGCTCAACACTGCTCACAACCAATTCTCACATTCTCTAATAGTTCCGTGTGTTGTTAAGTTTACTCCCAAGTGAGAGGTCTTTGGTTCTGAAAGAGGAACTGCTATGAAGAAAATTACCCATGAAAAGAGAAATGGCATCATCCAGCTCATCAATAGTGGTCCTGTCAGGGTTCTGGGTCAGTGGACCCCCTGGACCACTGCGGGCATTGATACAAGCCAACACCTGGGACCAGAATCTAAGTGGCACCCGGTCTTCACCAGAACCCTCCACAAAGCAGGATGGTCTTGCTCCGGCCTGGTGCCACCCGGTCGTACCACAGGTGCGACTTGCCCACGGTCGCAGCCAAGGTTGAGGTACAGAATCACAATACAGGCAGATATTCAGGGCTGGCGACAATAGTGCAGAGTCAAAGACAGGTCCGAGGTAACAACGGGAGATAACGCAGGAATAAGTATGGAACAGGAACAGCAATGGAAGCTTTCTCTAGGGCTAGTAGCTCAAAGATCTGGCGGGGGGTTGATGGGAACAGTCGGTTTAAAAAGGAACCTGGAAGTGACCAGCGCCAATCAGTGGTGCGCTGGGCATTTAAATCCTCAAGAGCTAGCGCGCACGTGCTATACGAAGTAGGGAAGTGCACACCGACTGGCCGGGAAGGAATCAGGAGCGTGGAGAGGGCCACGGATGGCGCCGCCCCCGCCACCCATGACCAAGAAAATTGACTACATCAAGAGAGTTCTGTAACAGTTAAAAGAAAATGAAATAGAGTCCCTCCATCCATTCCAAGCCCAAAAACTGGATTTAAAAATTACTAATAAGATAATAAAAATGTAATTAGATTTAGATTTTTAGGAGAAAACTATGAAAATGTTGTTACAGATACTGTATACTTTGCCAAAACACATATAAGACTTTTTGGAGGGATGAGCAGGTCAACATATTTTTGAGGCTCCAAGCTAAACTTTTTCCCTGATGTTGTTTGGTCTTTAATTACACTACACCATCTTCCCCAGCCTCAGGGTCTACTGCACAGCTGTTTTTAACATATACAATTGAAATCAGAAGTGTCACGGGTGCCCCAGCAATGCAGGCGCACCCATGTGCCTCGTGTAGCAGCTCCTCACATCTCTCACCATTCTGCAGTCCAGCGGCATCTGCTGTGGTCTGGCGCGTGCGTCCCAGCGTGCCTCTAATCAGGTCAGCAGCCGGCCTCTTCCTGTGACCCTTGCCGGATCTTTGTGTCTCCTAGCCTGAGAGAAAGCTTGATTTTGCAATTCGTGTGTAATATCCGTTGTGACCTTCTGACCTTGATTCTCTGCCGCCTGCCTTGACCTTACGCTACGCCCCTGACTCCAATCCTCTGCCGCTTGTCCTGACCTTCTGCTTTGCCACAACTCCGATACTGCCTGCCAATTCTGTACCTCGCCATTGCCTCCACCACAGGCAAAGATGCGCCTGTGGAGCGACCTGGTGGTATCCCGCTTGCGGCAGTCTCTGGTGAATCCCGGGTGCCACTTAGACTACGCTCCCAGGTGTCCCAGGCTTACATCATCGCTAGTGGTGGTTCAGTGGGTCCACAACCACCGACCCTAGAAGTTTACAAGAAGTTTACATACACTGCATAAAAAGACACCAATGCATGTTTTTCGGACATTAAATCAGAAGAAACCTTTCATGTTTGAGTTTAATTATATTTGCTAAATGCCAAAATAATGAGAGAAATAATGTTAAGGCATTTTTTTTCTTTCTGAAAAGTCAAAATTCTGCATATACTAAAATTACTATGCTTTTAAATAATTTGGGACAGCCTATATGATGATGTCATTTTTTGAAAGCTTCTGATGTTTTTTATGGCACACCTGAAACACACTGATTCTTGGGAAAGTCTAAAGAAATCAAGAAGAGAACCATGGACTTACACAAGTGTGGTTCATCCTCAACGTGCCTAATTTGTCTGTACAAACAATTATGCTCAAGTACAAAACGATGGAAATATCCAGCCATCATGCGGCTTGGTAGGGAGGCGGGTTCTGTATGTCAGAGATGATGGAGATTGGTTTGAATTGTGCATATCAACCAAAGAACAAAAGCAAATGACCTTGTGAAGATGCTGGCGGAAGCTAGTAAAAGTCTGTCATTATTCACAGTAAAGAAGAGTTCTATATTCACCTTGGCTGAGTGGCCAATCTGCTAGGATGAATCCATTACTCCAAAAGAAACATTAAAAAACAGATTAATGTTTTAAAATGCACACAGGATCAAAGACTTTCATGTCTTGTGGTCTGATAAAATTAAAATGGAACTGTTTGGCCATAATGAACATTGGAAAATGGGAGAAGCTGGGAAGCCTGAGAACTGTGAAACATGGAGGCGGCAGCATCATGTTGTGGGATTGTTTTGCTGCTGGTACACTTTTCAAAATATATGACATCATGAGCAAAAACATTATGTGGCAATACTGTAGCAACCTCCCAAGACATCAGCCAGGAAGTTAAAGCTTGAGCGCAAATGGGTCTTCTATATGGACAATGACCTGTAGCATACTGTTAAACTGGTAACAAAGTTCCTTAAGGATTAAAAGTTAATGTTTTACAGTGACCATTACAAAGCCCTGTAAATCACGAAAGCAAGACAGGATGTATATGAGTGGTAACAAATCCTTTATTAAATCAAAAAATACATAAAAACACTTAAAAAGCACTAAATGTGCTGTGGTCCAGCAACCGACCCTGATCTCAATGCAAAGTGTACAGAGAGTGTGATGTACATATCAGGCCACAGGGCCTGGTTTGGCACAAAACTAACAACAGTCAAAAAATAAACCTAATGAGTATACAGGCATATGAATATAAGTAGCTTGGCCATGAAGTCAATAATGAGAATATTTACCTAAAGTGCATGGTGCAGTCAGGAAAGGTGCTGGAGGAGAGATGCCCCACGCGTATCGCCTGTGACAACAGGCTTCCTCAGGGGTAAATGTGAGCAATACATAGGAAGGTATATATAGGGGAAGGACCCACCTCCAGATTAAGCCCTCATGCCGCGCGCCTCCCAATTCTGATGTTGGCGTGCGTTCCAAGTACCGAGGGTGACGTACCCGGAAACCGGAAGTCACATGCGCATAGAAGAAATTTTAAGAGTGCGTGCGCCAAAATAGGCGCATATAATGTAACGCGTGCGCCAAAGTTGGACGCAGATGTGTATATATGACTCAGGTTGTAAATGTCAAATAGATGAAAGTAGGGTGCATGATTAAGAAGCACCAAATGTAATATGAGTATAGATTGATAGTCACTATGTCCCTGTTTATAGCCTAAAGGTATCAATGTTTAAAAAAAGTAATAAAGAAATAAATTTGATATAATGGCGCAATAATAATTCCAAGGAATGGATTACAATGATGAATGTCGACTGCTCATAGGGTTACTAATATAAGTGACATATGACAATATATCAATATATGATCACTGATGTATGTGATCAAATCAGACAGGAGACACATATATAGAAAAAGTTAACACCCATCTCGTCGATCGCGGCACAGAAAACTGCCGATTTACAGGAATGGAAACTTTTGCGGCGTAAACATTTGAGTTAAACCACGTCGTGCAGACAATGCAAATGTGGTTAATACATCAGTCGACGATTGCGGCACAAGGTCCTGCCGACTTATAAGCATAAGTTCTTTTGCGGCGCAAAAAGTAGGTAAACAAGATCGACAATCAGGTAATGATATTTTTGGATTTAAGTGATGAGGTGGATATAGAGCAGGGAAGTCATCCCTCTGTGTAAAGCCTTATCAGGCAATAACTGTGCATAGATAAGTGAAACCTGTGTAAGAAAATGAATGAATTATTAAGATTCAGTAGCGTTTGGATAGAAACGTCAAAAAGTAATAAAGGCAAAAAACGTGACAGTCGAGAGGTGAATTGATAAGACAATAAATTAGAAAAATATAAAGGAAAAATATTAAAAAGATATTTATGCATCACCTGACAATGGCTAAGAATAAGGCCTACAAGTTAAGGGGAGGTGGGCACGCGGATGGGGCTGTACTGGAGGTGGGCCGATCCATGAAAGAGTAATATATATGGGTAAACATAGAGAAGATATCCTTGGTTAATCAATTTGAGAAAACATATGTATATATTAAAAACTTGTATAGCATAAAGTATCATCATTATTAGAGAAAAATTGGGGCGCAGCAGACATGGAGATTACGGAACGTCCAGGCGAGGCCGGCCAGACAGAATAGACAACTCGATTGTTCAAGGAGGTAAGTAAACAGCGAGTCCTTACAAATAATGAGTCGTATCCAGCAGGGTAAGGAGGGGGCTTCATCACATTCTAAGATGGTAGACAGAAACCAGTGTTGTCGATGAAAGCATGATGATAGAGTATCAGCGTCAGATTGGGTCAAGATAATGAGTCTTGTCCAGCAAGGTAAGGAGGGGGCTTCGTCACATCCTAGGATGGTAGGCAGAGACCGGTGTTATCGATGTAAGCATAATGATAATAATATCAACATCGGATTGGATCACTGTGAAGATACAGAAAACAGGTGTGAAAAAATAATAAACCAAATCTAAGGAGGAGGTCCTGAACAAATGAATAAATAAATAAATCTTAGGGGGACCATAAACACGTGATGAAGGGGAGAGAAAGACAGGGAAAGAGAGGAAGTGTGTAAGTGAATAGATGAAATGTGGATGGGTCATGCGTGAAGTTTGGGAAGTGAAGCCCTGATCTCAATCCTATTGAAAATGTATGGACAAAGCTGAAAAGGCAGGTGCGAGCAAGGCCAGTTCTGTCAGGAGGAATGGACCCAAATTCCTACGATCATCGATCCAAGCCATACAAGGTCAATGTCAATTTCAGTTCGGGCAATGGTACCAAATACTAATGAAATACATATAAACTTTTAACTTAAAGTAATACAATACCTTAAAACTCCTGGCATTTGGCAAATATAAATTATTTTGATAATCCTAATTGAACTAAAATCGGAAAGGTTTATTCTATTTGATGACAGGAGAAATCATGGATTTGTCTTTTTTGTATAGTGTATTCGTTGGTTTTATCGGAATGATGATGACTCAGTCTACCGTGAGACTGTTGGCCTTTATGCATATTGGTTTAATGTAAATGGCCTTAAGGTTATTGTGACCAAGAAAAAAGAACTTGTTATCTATTTTAGTATTGCTGGAAAAAAAAACACAGGGTACCATCAATGGATAGTATATAAAACAAGTGTACAAGTATAAATACCTGGAAATTTATGTAGATCATACATTGCACTGGCACTTCAACATCAACAAGCTAATTAAAAAGGAGGAAGCCGACTTTACTTTACTTTACTAAGATCACTGAGGTCTTTTTATATCTGAAGCTGTTTGTTGCAGTGTTTTAAAGCTTTGGACAAGTTAAGATTAACATACAAATTCAACTTAAGAACAAACTTCCGGACCCTATCTTGCACATAACCCTGGGGACTGCCTGTACACTGAATTACAATGCAAAAATTCAGAAGAACTTTTTTCCTTCCATGATAGGCAAGGTTAATACAGTATGTTGAGATAGTATATCCTCCCCTGCTACTGCTTACTAATCTTATTCCTGCTTACTGTATACAGTACTGTTATACAACTTTAGTTTATTGTGCACATGGTGTTTTCCACCTTTACAAACGCTATAGCGCTTTTGTGGGAAATAAATGCCTCTTTTCTCAAAACTAACAAACATTACTAAAAATAAATTAATTTAATACAGATGTGGCATAAGGCATGTTAGAAATTTTAAGTAAATGAATCCTAAAATCTGGTATATTTACATATGGTCCATTTTTTTATGGGGGGAAGCAGAGGACTCCTGTTTTTATTGCATTATTTAAAAATTACAAATAAAACTGTAAAAAAATCCAGAGAATGATCACTTATCTACTACAAATGTTAAATGCAGAATAGCCCTTTAATTACTATATTTTAAAAAGATACCTTTGTATTTGTATGTAAGATACCTTTGAATTTGTATGTAAGTTGAAACTGTATATTTTCTAATTGTAGATCCAGACATAAAAAATTTTGGTCCCCAGTGACAATTGGAGTTTAAATATTTTTTGCTGTAAGGGGACCAAGGATTATCAATAAAGAAATTAACAGATTTTCGGATTCACTTTACTCAAAAATTCTAACAGCCTTATGCCCACTCTGTATTAAAGTTATATTATTTTAGTAATGTTTGTACTTTTGAGAAAAGAGGCATTTTTTTTTCCCACAAAGCCTTATAAGCGTTTGTAAAGGTGGAAAACACCATGTGCACAATAAACTAAAAGTTGTATAACGTACTGTATACAGTACAGCAAGGATAAGATTCGTAAGCAGTAGCAGGGGAGGATATACTATCTGAACATACTATCAAACGAAGAAGAACGATCCAGCGTCTCAGGGGAGTATGATGATAAAACTTTGCTTTTATTGGAGTTCCAAAAAACATAAAAACATTAGGCAAGGTACACACGTCACACGCCGAAGAGAACCACGATCTTTAAATAGCTGCAATACACACTATGTAAGTAGACCATGAGTAAGTCATCCTTGACGAAAACCGCGTAGGTCACCCTGCAGGACCAGCAATGAGAGGCTTGTGACCCTTGGCAAATGTTTATGTTTTGGAACTCCATATAAAGACAAAGTTTTAATCATATACTCCTGAGGACGCGGAAGTTCTCCTTCGTTTTCGATATCATATCAAGGACCCTAAGTCCTGGGGTTCATCCGCTGTCGCTGCCAAAAGGGGTTGCCTACACAAGGTGAGACGGGAACTTCTTGATCTCATATATGTATCTCAAACATAGTATTAACCTTGCCTATACATGCGAGGAAAAAAGTTCTTTGAAATTTTTGACATTGGTAATTAGTTGTACCACGGCGTCCCCAGGGTTATGCCTGAAGATAGCGGCGGAGGTTGTTCTTAAGTGAATTTGTATGATAAAAAAAAAAAAAGTCAAAACTGTACTTTTATTAATGTTAGAGCCAGACAAAAAAAATTTGGCCCCAGTGACAATTGGAAGTTTAAAATTTTTTGCCTGGTAATGGGACAAGGAGTATCAATAAAGCTCTCCACAAAGACACTTTAAGCTGAGTATGCAATCGGGACTAAGTAAAGCATTCAGAGAAAGGTTTCACAAGAGGTCAGAGGGTTGTTGTAACTATGCTCGTGTCTGCTAAGGTTCTGGTGTCCTTGGTAGGGATGCAGACCTATTGTTACTAAATGAATTCTGATAACCCTTGACAGTGTTATACATCGGGTGATTATAATTGGCAGCAATTTTTGGAAAAGGAGCAGCCACCCTTGCTGTAATACATTGATTTCCCAAGACCCCACAATAGAAACTGACGTCTATGTATATGAAATTTTAATTCTATAATTGTCCAAAGCTTTAAAACACTGACAACAAACAGCTTCAGATAGAAAAGACCCTCAGGATCTTAGCTAAAGAAAGTCAAGCTAAGTCGGCTCTCCTTTTAATTAGCCTTGTGATCGTGTTGAAGTTGCCAGTGCAATGTATGATCTACATAATTTCCAGGTATTTATACTGTACACTTGTTGGTACTAACTATCCATGATAGGTACCCCTGGGTTTTTTATTTTCAGCAACTAAATAGATAACAAGTCTTTTTTACTTCGGTCACAAAACCTTAAGGCCATTACGTAAACCAATATGCATAAGCCAACATCTCACGCGTAGATGAGTGCATCATCATTCGCATAAAACCAAAGAATACACTATACAAAAAAAAATCTGATTTTCTATGTCCTCAATAGGAATAAACCTCCTCCGAATTTAGTTCATTAGGATTATCAAAATAATTTATATTGCCAATGCCAGGAGTTTTAAGTATTGTAGTACTTTAAGTTTAAAAGTTTATATAGAATTTCACTTAGTATTGTGCCGTCATCTGCCGAACTGAAATTGACATTGACCTTGTGATGGCATTGGATCGATGACCTTGAGTAGAATTGGGGTCCATTACCTCCTGAAAGGAACTGGCCCTTTGCGCTCGACACCTGCCTTTTTAGCATTTGTACATACATGTTCAATAGGATGTGAGATCAGGTGCTTAACTTCCAACAATTCACGCTAGACCCATCCACAAATCATCTATCACTACACATTCGCGATCTCTTCAAGGTTTCGTTCTTCCCCTCATCACGGTTTATGGTACCCCTAAGATTTATTATTTCATTTGTTCAGGATCCTCCTCCTTAGATTGTGTTTATGATTTTTTACACTCGGTTTTCTGTATCTTACACAGTGATCCAATCCGTGTTGATATTATTATCCTTATGCTTAATCGATACACCCGTATCTGCCATACATCCTAGGATGGACGAAGCCACCTCCATACACTGGCTGGACAAGACTCATTATCTGGACCCAATCTGACGCTGATACTCTATCATCATGGTTCATCGACAACACTGGTTTCTGTCTAACAATCTTAGAATGTGATGAAGCCCCCCTCCTTGACCCTCTGGATATGGACACATTATTGTAAGACTCGCTGTTATTACTCGAACAACGAGTTGTTATTGTATGGCGGCCTCGCCTGACGTTCCGTAATCTCATGTATGCTGCGCCCCAATTTTCTCTAATAAATGATGATATTATGCTATCAAGTTTTTAACTATACATATGTTTTCTCAAATTGATTAACCAAGGATATCTTCTCTATGTTTACCATCTAATTACTCTTTCATGGATCGGCCCACCTCCAGTACAGGACCCATCCGCGTGCCCACCTCCCCTTAAATGGAGGCCTATTCTTAGCCATTGTCAGGTGATGCATAAAATCTTTTTTAATATTTTTCCTTTATATTTTTCTAATTTTTGTCTTATCAATTCACTCTCGACGTCACGTTTTTGCCTTTATTACTTTTGACGTTTCATTCCGCAAACGCACTGAAAACCTTAATAATTATTATTTTTTACACAGGTTCATTATCTATGCACAGTTATTGCTGATAAGGGTTTACACAGAGGGATGACTTCCCTGCTGATCTCCACCTCATACTTAATCCAAAAATATCATTACCTGATTGTCGATCTTGTTTACACTACTTTTTGCGCCGCAAAAGAACTTATGCTTATAAGCGCGGCAGGACAGTGGCCGCAATCGTCGGAATTGATTTAAAACACATTGCATTGTCTGCACGAACGTGGTTTAACAAAATGGTTACCAGCGCAAAAGTTTCCCATTCCTGTAAAAGGCAGTTTTCGTGCCGCGATCGACGAGATGGGTGTTAACTTTTCTATATATGGTTCCTGTTGATTTGATCACATACATCAGTGATCATATATTGATATATTGTCATATGTCACTTATATTAGTAACCCTATGAGCAGTCGAACATTCTCATTGCAAATGCATTCCCTTGGAATTATATTGCGCCAATTATATCAAATGTATTTTCTTAGTAATTATTTTTTAAACATTATTTGGATACCTTTGGGTATAATAACAGGGACATAGTGAACTGATCAATCTATACTCTAATTACATGGGTGCTTTTTGAATCATGCACCACTGATTTCATCTATTGACATTTAGCAACGATGTTCATATATACACATCTGCGTCCAACTTTGGCGCAAGCGTTACATTATAGGCCTATTTTGGAGCACGCACTCTTAATATTTCTTTATATGCAGGATGACTTCCGGTTTCCGGGACGTCACCCTCGTCCTGGAACGCACGCAAACGATCAGAACTGGGAGACGCGCGGCGATGGGGCTCTTAATCTGAGGTGGGTCCTTTCCCTATATATACTTCCTATGTATTGACTACATTACCCCTGGGGAAGCTGTTGTCACCAGGCGACAGCGTGGGGGCATCTCTCCTCAGCACCTTCTGACTGACACCATGCACTTTAGGAAAATATTTAATATTGACTTCATGGCAAGCTCATTAATTGCATATGCCTGTATACTCATTAGGTTATTTTTTTGACGGTGTTAGTTTTTGTGCCACAAACCAGCGCCTGTGGCCGATATGACATCAACTCTCTGTACACTTGCATTGAGATCAGGGGTCGCGTTGTGGACCAAAGCACATTGAGGCTTTGTAAGTTGTTTTATGTATTTTTGACTTAATAAAGGATTTTGTTAGCCACTCATATAAATCCTGTCGTGCTTTCGTGATTTACAGGCTTGTAATGGTCACTGTAAAACATTACTTTAATCCTTAAGGAACTTTGTTACAGTTTAACAGTATGCTACAGGTCATTGTCCATATAGAAGACCCATTTGCGCTCAAGGCTTTACTCTGGCTGATGTCTTGGGAGGTTGCTTGCGTACAGTATTGCCCAAATAATGTTTTTGCTCTGTTCATATATTTTGAAAAGTGTACCAGCAGCAAAAACAATCCACAACATGATGCTGCGCCTCCAGTTTACAGTTTCTCAGGCTTCCCAGCTTCTCCATTTTCCTTCCGTAAGTAACAATGTTCATTATGGCCAAAAAGTTCAATTTTAAATTTTATCAGGATACAAGACATGGAAGTCTTTGATTCCTGTGTGCATTTTAAAACATTAATCTGTTTTTTAATGTTCTTTTGAGGAGTTAATGGATTCATTCCTAGCAGATTGGCACCTCAGCAAGGTGAATTTAGTACTGCTCCTTTACTGTGAAATTAATGACAGACTTTGACTAGCTTCCGCCAGCATCTTCACAACGGTTCATTGTGCTTTTTGTTTCTTTTGGTTGTATGCACAATTGCCAAACCAATTCTATCATCTCTGACCATACAGAACCCGCCTCCTACCAAGGCGCATGATGGCTGGATATTTCCATCGTTTATGTCTTGAGCTAATGTGTTGTACAGACAAAAGAGGACCCGTTGAGGATGAAACCACACTTGGTAACCATGGTTCTCTTCTTGATTTCTTTAGACTTTCCAAGAAATCAGTGTGTTTCAGGGGTGCCATTAAAAAAACATCAGAAGCTTTCAAAAAAATGAGCATCAATTTCCTATACGGCTGTCCCAAATTATTTAAAAGCATAGTAATTTTAGTATATGCAGAATTTGACTTTTCAGAAAGAAAAAAAATGCCTTAACATATTCTCTCATTATTTTGGCATTTAGCAAATATAATTAAAATCAAACATGAAAGTTTCTTCTGATTTAATGTCCGAAAAACATGCATTGGGTCTTGTTATCAGTGTATGTAAACTGCTTGTAAACATTATAGGGTCGGCGGTTGTGACCCACTGAACCACCACTAGCGATGATGTAAGCCTGGGACACGTGGGAGCGTAGTCTAAGGGCACCCGGGATTCACCGGAGACTGCCGCAAGCGGGATACCACCAGGTCGCTCCACAGGCGCATTCTTTGCCTGTGGTGGAGGCCAAAGGCAGGTACAGAATTGGCAGGCAGAATGGGAGTGTGGCAAAGCAGAAGGTCAGGACAAGCGGAAGAGGATTGGAGTCAGGGGCGTAGCGTAAGGTCAAGGCAGGCAGAGAGAATCAAGGTCAGAAGGTCAAACGGATATTACAACAATTGCAAAATCAAGCTTTCTCTCAGGCTAGGAGACACAAAGATCCAGCAAGGGTCACAGGAAGGGCGGCTGCTGACCTGATTAGAGGCACGCTGGGACGCACACGCAGACCACAGCAGATGCCGCTGGACTGCAGAATGGTGAGAGATGTGAGGAGCTGCTACACGAGGCACATGGGTGCGCCTGCATTGCTGGGGGACCGTGAACTTCTGATTTCTGTATATGTTAAAACAGCTGTGCAGTAGACTCTGAGGCTGGGGAAGATGGTGTAGTGTAATTAAAGACCAAACAACATAGGGAAAAAGTTTAGCTGGAGCCTCAAAATATGTTGACCTGTCATCCCTCCAAAAAGTCCTATATGTGTTTTGGCAAGTATACCGTATCTGTAACAACATTTTCAAGTTTTTCTCTAAAAATCTAAATCTAATTACATTTTTATATCTATTAGTAATTTTTAAATCCATGTTTTGGGCTTGGAATGGATGGAGGGACTCTATTCATTTTCTTTTAACTGTTACAGAAATCTCTGATGTAGTCAATTTCTGGTTGGGAGTCACTCGATACGGGGACAGTGCACTGGTGGCGGCGCCATCCCCGGCCTCCACGCTCTGATTCCTTCCCGTGCCAGTTGGTGTGCACTTCCCACTAGTATGGCAGTGGCGCTAGCTCTGAGGGATTTAAAGGCCCAGCGCACCACTGATTGTGCTGGTCACTTCCCGGTTCCTTTTAAACCGACGTTCCCATCAACCCCCCGCCAGATTTGAGCTACTAGCCCTAGAGAGAAAGCTTCCAATTGCTGTTCCTGTCATACTTATTCCTGCGTTATCTCCCGTTGTACCTCGGACCTGTCTTTTGACTCTGCATTGTCGCCAGCCCTGAATATCTGCTGTATTGGATTCTGTACCTCAACCTTGGCTGCGACCGTGGGCAAGTCGCACCTGTGTACGACCGGGTGGCACCAGGCCGCAGCAAGACCATCCTGCTTGTGGGGGTTCTGTAGGGGGACGGGTGCCACTTAGATTCTGGTCCCAGGTGTTGGCTTGTATTTCATTTGCCGCGTGCGTCCAGGGGGTCCACTGACCCAGAACCCTGACAGGACAACTATTGATGAGGCTGGATGATGCCGTTTTCTTTTCATGGGTAATTTCTTCATACGCATTCCTCTTTCAGGAACCAAAGACCTCTTACTTCGGAGTAAACGTTAAAAACACACGGAACTATTAGAGAAGTGAGAATTGGTTGTGAGCAGTGTGTGAGCATTCATGTCTGCTAAACTAATTGGCATGTTTAGACAAACCACATGGACCAGCATTAGTCCTTAGCAGCCATTTGTATTTCTTCTGTAGGGCCGGCTGTGATGGAATGGGTCGGAGGAAGTGACTCTACAGTAAGAGCAGGGTGACATTTCCAGGCGCCATTCTACAAAGGAGACAAAAGCTAGGTAGAATTGCTTCTTCATAGTATAAGTAAGGTCAAAGCAGGGACTTCTCAAAACCAGCAAACGGCCTTTTCAGGGCACTTAGGTACAAAGAGGAGGCTGTGTTATTAGGCACAGGAGTAAATCTTTGACTCACTTTTGTCATGTCCTACTGCAAAATTGCTCATGACTGTGTTCTATGATGAAGACATTCAATGATTTCCCTTAAACAACAATAAAGAGACCTCAATTGATATCTTCAATTCGAAAAACTCACTGCCCAGCACTTGTCAGCCACTAATGGATGACCCGGCTCCAGAAATCTCTAGCAACTGTCCGCAATCTTATTGAGTTACCCAAGATGGCCTGATGAAGACTGACAACGTAACATTGTAATTAGACTTATAGTCTTTCATAACCACTTATGATTAATATTTTTTCAGGTTTTCAAAATGAATTCTTATTATTAGTGTATACGTATATGTATTGCATGGTCTATTATTCAATATATGAGAAATAGTTCAGCATATTAAGCAATTACATAACAAATGAGAAATCTATGGCAATCAGAGACAAAGCCACTGATTTCAATGAATTCTAAAAATGACCATTGAGTTGTCTGGAAATGTAGGAGATAATGGGTAATTAGCTAATACAGTTGCTGTATACAGTTACATGGTATCATTTAATTTCAGCGGTTTGCCAAACTATTTTATTCAACACAATCAATATGTTACTTTATCAGACACAATACGGCTACCAGTAATTTACATAAAAACCTTCCCACCATCTTTCAATCAGGCCATGATATATAAAGTAAACATAAACAAAAATCTACAGCACTCGTAATATGACCTAACATGCAATGTGGGACTAAAAAAAACATGAGAAAATCATAATCTCTTGTGTATATTAGCATGTTATGACACAGTTGTGGTAAAAATAAGTTTTGTGATTTCATTGCGTAATGAAAATAAGACAATGCAACAGACACTTCGACTTTGCACCCCAATTCATTTGTTGCATATAGGACATGAATTCATGAATTTGCACTTTTGTGTAGGCGCAAGCTTGGTTGCAAATGATGACAGTCAATGTGTCTGGTTATGTATTGGCGACTTTTGATGGTTGTTTTGCGACTTTCATGCACTGCTGTCACTAAAAACAACCCACAGGCATAAGAAAATTTATCAAGGAACAAAGCTACTTTCATGAATCTGACTGCAGCAGAAACTCCAAAGACAGACATAGTGGGACATTATCAGGGCCTCTGCGCCAAGTCGCCGGCTGCAATTATTTCACGCCAGGCAACACCATGACTAAGCAGGACCCTGCCGAAGCCTCTTGATGTATTGGGTGCGCACAAGCATGGCTTATGATAATGAAACCCAGTCAGCCGTCTGATAAATTACCCGCATAAGAAATCCAGAGTAGCAGACCAAATAATCAACAGAAAAATCAAAAAGGGATTTAACTACAAAAAAAATAAATAAGTAATAATACTTAAATATAGTAATGACGAGAGAGTTAAGAAATGAGCAATAGGATGAAAGTAGATTCATGGGGAAGGGGGTTATATTGGGGTTTTTTTATGTTTGGCATTGTTTTGGCGCAGTTGTGGTCTAAAGGCTGTTTTGCGACTTTCCATTGCGCCACATGAACATAGGATAGTGCAATAGTCACTTTTACATCAACCATGCATATTGATAGACAAGTTTTCGCAATACAACAATAATTTCACGATTTGAGATTTGGCGCAAATTTACACCAGTCCCCACCCGGTCTATGTTCGCGACTTTTGTGTGTTCTTTCATGGATGTTGCAAACAACCACACACAGAAAAAAACACCTGCCAGCAGATTTATCAAGGGCCAAAACAACTGAATCAGACTCAAAGCGACAGACAAAGGGCCAGATGTATCACGTTGTGGGCACTAGTTCCGTTTTTTGCTCTTAAAAGGAGACATTGTTGTGCCTGAATTATCACAAGCTACAAAACCATCTCTGTTGAGTGAGTTCCATCTTATTAATCAACGTGCGAGTTCATGAATAATGTGTGACTGCAAACTAGATGTAATTTAGGCGCAATCTTGATTCGGGCACTGAATGTCATCCTCCTACAAGCTCCACTCTGCTTCTCTCCCACACCCTAGCATGAAAGTAACAGTCACAGCAGAGCCAGGTGTGTGACAAGCTGCACCCAGTGATATCCAGCAGTGGCTTCTCTTGGAGAGGATCCCCCAGGGCGATGTCCTGTGCCCCCCCCCCTGTAACTCTGGTCGTATATCCTCCTCGGACATCATTGTGGTCATCTCGTACACAGGGACACTTCTCTGACTGTCTGTAAGCTCCTACACACATCTCTTCTATCCTGCTCTGAGCTGCTGCTTTGCAGATAGTTTAAAATAGAAGCTCATGAACTGTAAACAGAGGCGCTGTAGTGTCTGGCTGAGCTCTTACTGTAATATACAGGGGAAACATGCTCTGCAGAAGAGCTCAGGGTATTGTTCTCAGTCTACGCCACCCTCAGGCTGGAGTGTTTTTGTGCCTAAATTGTGCCTAAAGTAAAAAAATTGGCAGATAAATGAATCAATAGTAGGCGGCAAAAAATCTGGATATTAGGATAAATAGGAAAACATTGTTATTATTGACTGTTTGGTTAGTTTGGTGTTTAGGCGCAATACTGGTGCAAAAACTGTGCAACAATATGAAAAGGCGCAAAATACCAAAAGAACGAGTAAAACATCCCTGACAAAGAATGTGTAAGGAGCCGCTAAATAGAAAAGTAATCCCCAATGTTTGCTTTTTTTTCCATCTTTATTAGAGTCGATACTTTATCCTGATATCATGATGAATCGCAGGAATCCAGTCAACAACTGGAACCATGCATATAATGGCCCACATTAATGAAACATCTCGACCAAACTGGTTGCACATATATTTATGAAGTGTCTGTGCTAGTATTGTGTCGCGTGACCCAATACTGGTGCATAGATAAGGGGCCGATGATCCGGTGTGGGCTCATGACTCAAATAGTTGGTGGCAAATAATAGGTTGTATTCAAAGAATTCTTATCGCTGAATCAAGAAAACAGAAACATATTTTCATATTATATAGGTTATTCCCCAGAACACTGGTTCATCAAGAGAAAATACAAGAAAGGAGCACCGCTTCTGCTTCACAACCCTTATCTCATGTACAAAGCACAATTGTACAATGTGCGGCACTGTGCTCAGTAAGAAGTGGAGAGTGTGGAGTATGTGTACACTAAATCTCTCAATATTTCTCAATGTCAAAGTCTATAGATTGCAGACCTCCCATGACATTTATTTTATATAACATGATCCGAACCTGTCAATCTGTCAGACAATATGAGTTTTTTGTTATTCTTAGTGATGTACAAAACTTTAGCTTCACCTTGGTCCTATGCCCACAGAAATCCCTTTCTCTGCTTGGGCTCGTAATGATGACATCACACACCCTTCCCTATTGACACAGATTGTGATACTTCAATAGATTTATATGACCTGCTGGATCAAGGGCCTACTTGCCATGTGTTATATTAACTTGTGGACATATGCTTCTTTCAAACCAAAAGTAGCATTCACACATGGACGGAATTAATATACTGTTCATCTAAAAATATACACAACCTTTTCTTCCTTCAAACATGCACTTGATCCTTTAGTGAGTATTCAGTTTGTGTTTTACAGTTGCTGCAGATAGATACTCACTTTCTGACCTATTTTTAATTCCTGAAGTACATAAACTAAATATTGTACATTTTGTGACATTACTGATGACCTGTTATCTTTGGCTTTGACTATCTGGCATCTACTCTTAGAAAACACGCCTGCGCTAGTGAACTATCGTTGTGAGAAAATGTCACCCTGACTGATGAAAATGCTCCAGCGCTATCCATGAGGTGTATTGTTGAAGGAGGAAAAAGCTAATTGTATTCCCACGGAAAGTTGAGTTTAGACAGCTGCTGGAAAGCAGATTCTGCAAACCATCTCATGCCTTACCCTAATCACCATCTTTTTATTTTTCAAGTTTTATCTCCAGGCTTAGGAAAAATAATACAAATGGAAGGCCCGATGCCAAAACTATACAACGCCTGAAGTTCTATGACAAGAACAAAGCAGCTGTTTCAAACACCTATTTATTGATTTGCTCGATTATTTCTGTCCTATAAAAGCAGTGTAAATGAAGCAGGGCATTGAGCATTACATAAAATGGCTATCAGTCACAAGGGTTGGAATGTAGCAGGGACATTGGGCAGCGGAAATAGCAATATCATGCAGCATTTAGAAAAATGGAAATAACCTTTGCAGAAATTATTCAAAATATTTTACTCATTTAACATCAGGAATGTGGACGGGGGAAGCCAAGGATGACTATATGATGAAAGAGTTCCCAAATAAAATCTGAACTGTGATTTTAATTTAATGTTAAGGATTAATTCCAGCGAAAATTATCTAATACTATGCAATAAGATCCAATAGTTGCAGGGAGAAGACTCCTTACACAACCTATCAAAATACTTTCTGACAACAGCCAATTCCCTAGTAACTTGTTATGAAAAGCGGCTTGAAAAATATAGGTTTACATTCCTCCTCGTCAAAGTGATGTTCATAGTGACCCAAGAGGCCAGAGAAAGTAGGTATGTAAGGACTCATAGACTGGCTAACACATTAGAGGGTAATATGAGAGATGAAATGTCTGGATGCTATTTACTTTGCTACCAAGACTCAGATTCACTTTAATATCTCCGGAAGTACAAATATAGGACATGACATTGAACATTTTTTCTTGCCTTATATTTTGCTCGAACTACAGAATGTGAGAGAAAATGAGCGGCATTATATGTTGTATGTAATAAGCTGTTGTCGACCATTTGTCAAAAAATATGTCTTCAATAGAAAGGCAAGCCAACTCACAAACAATAGCGCGATAACAGATGTGCTTGATATAGGTCGCCTCCTAGGAGAGATTTAGGACCAAGCTGACCAGCAATGAGAAAATGTTCCTCACATCCTTAAAAGCAAATATGAACCACCACTCGAGGTCTTTCCTTTTAGATCTTTTTTATTCAATTACTTCTCTGGTCAGTTTTTAAGCTGACGTAGTTACTAGGGGTTTTACCAGGAAAGACACGGGGGTCGCAGACTAAAACAAATAACCTCAACAGCACTTCCAACATATACTGTCATTTTTTACAAAGGCAGAGTAGACATTAGCTGAGGTTGACATAAGTGTTCATTTTTATCAAATAGGCTTTCTTGTTTTTTTAGATGCACGTGGTCAAACAATTGGTATGAGCAACTGCAGGCCATGATTATTATTTCTTTTGCACACAGTCATGGCCTGTGAGTGGAACTTACATGAAGATGGGAAGACATTTATGAGAAAGTTTCAGGGTGAAACCGACATGGCGCTGCCAAATTTAGTAGAAATTCCGTGGACAACGTGTTCAGAGATTATACGATCAGCCGATAGGACTTAAAAAGGAGTATTAGAGAACAGTACATGTCACTCAAAAAATTCTGAAAAAAGTATAGTGTGACCGGAGCTCAAGGTGTCTCATATTATTTATTTTCTAAAAACGTTCTTTCATATACAATAATGTTCATGTGATTCATCGCGCAGTGTATCTGACCAAGAGAGTTACTTCTGTCCTCAAATGGCCATAGCCCACTTTGCTATACAGAAAGAAACACACACAGACATAGTGTAGACAGTTTTTAAAAAAAATTAGTCCTTAATATTCAGATCTTACTCACAATAAAACAGGTAAAAATGTGCATATAATTTAATCCCATGAGGATGCCAGTGTCAGGGGGACCCGCTATCTATGCCTCAGATCGCGGGGGCACCGGTGCCTCCGCTTGTCGGCACTGTGCCCCTGTCACCCAACGGTGCTCACCTCTCGAGCTCCTGGCTCTGGTCAGATCGAGTAGGCCGCAATCCTCCGCCTGACAAGGACGCGCGCTGATAGGGCGACACAACGTTGACTCGCCCTGAATTAAAGGGCCAGCGTCTCTAATGACCCTGATAATCCGGCATGCCTTTATAATCGGCACCTCCTTCACTCTCGGCCGAATATTCAAGTCATTTCTGAAGTGAAAGCCCTCCTTGTGTCCAGTGTTCCAGTTTCCTCGTGTGTTGTTCTCTCGTGTTCCTCGATTCATGTGTTCCTGTGGTGTTCATGTGCGTTCCCGTGTTCCTGTGGCGTTCCCTGTTCCTGTGGCAGTCCTGTTACTCCTGTGCAGTCCTGTACTCCTTGGGCGGTCCTTGTTCCTGTGGTGGTCCTGTTTTCATGTGGCATTCATGATGCCAAATATGCACCTTTCAGTATGTACCATGAGGAATAATACCTCTTTGGGGCATTGTAACCGGTAGTGTTGATCGGACACACATCACAAAGAGAAAAGGTCAGGTCCTGCTTCAGCTCAAATAACACTACCCCACCCCAACGCTATCAACAACCCTGATCAGTTGTAAGAGTGGTCAATGTGTGGTGTAAATTTTTTAAAAATCACTGGGAAGTCGCCATGTGATTTAAATGAGCAACGCGCACTTGGCACTAAAATGACGCGGGCGCCTCATTTGGGGAGGTTCTTCAACCTCGGATGTCGTGGGAGCAAATGTCATTGGGAAGCAAAACTCTCCCCCAAATGGTAACTCACAGTGCTGGTGACGTGCCTCAGGGTAAACACTTAACGACCGTGACGGACTGGGTGTCGGGCTCACAATAACGTACATTTTTTTAAATGGTTCAGACTCAAATTTTAAAAAACTTCTTTTTGGAATTTTTCATTTGTGGTGTAGAAAGTGATTGACCATCACTTATCATATTATTATATAAACTAGAAAAAAAAAACTCTAAATATAAAGACAGCAGAAAAACACTTTAGCTCTATTCCCAATTGTGGTATTCTGTGCCACTAGTGCTCTGCTACATGTGATACAAGATATAGAGTCATTGCTTTGACTATTTATTAACACTTACTAAAAGAAAATTTAAAATTTGAAAGAACTGACAGGCTCTTTATATATCAATGCTTCATGGTCGTAAACAGCGAAAAGCAATGATGTTAAGTGCAACAGAGCCTGAAGACCTTCATTTAATGGTCAAAAAATATCTCTGTTTCAATTGTAAACTATGAAAACTTTTTCCTTTCTTTCCCAAATCCAAATTTTATTTAAAGATTATTTAGTGGCTGTAGCAGTCACTAAGGAAAGATTGTGGAAAAAATGATGTCATCTGTTTAAGTGGGAAAAACAACCTGGTCAATAGATTTTCTTGTGTACCATAAGCACAGCCAAGTTATAGAAAAACCACTTATGTATTCAAAAGAACAAAAAAACATTAAATACTATAAAATCAAGATATTGTGGAACATGTACGTAATACAATAAGCAGCAAACTACTAACATATTTATTTATTTGTATATTAAATATTAATAATAACAGCGAAAAAGGCAGTGATAGCAGTTTGTGATGAGCACTTATGACAAAAAACTTAAAGGGAACCTGTCACCAGGATTGGTCCAATAGGCCCGAATAGCTGTGCTTGCCTTGATTTAAAATGGCCTTTGTCCTATTCTGATTACATAACAGTACAGCAGCTTTGGTGAGGTGGGCGGCAGCTGCAGCCTGTGGTGCCTGCTATATCCTCTCCTCCACATCGACAAGCTCCCAGGGGGGAATGAAGTGGACAGGTAGAGGACGAATGAATGAGAAGAAAATAGGCACAACCCAGGCTGACACGCTGCCCCTCACGCCAGGACTCCGCCACACGATGTGCAGAAGAGCCAGGTATAAGTAAATTAAAACTAAATAAAGTACTGACAATGATTCAAGATGCTAAAAAAAATGTATTTTAAAGTTAGAATATGCAATAGGGGACTATTGGAAACTATCACCAGCTAAAAACTTGGGGGACCTACTGGTGACGATGATTCCCTTTAGATCTATGAGGAAAACCATAGATGATACAAGAGGGCAGAGCCAGATAAGGATGGTGGAGCCCAATGCACAACATGGTGGGGGCCCTTCCCATAATTGTTTTCATAAGAGTAAAACTGGGGGCCTGGGTTTGAGCTCCCATCAGGTCCAACAGTCTGCAAAGAGTTTGCTAGTCTCTCCGTGTTTGCGTGGGTTTCCTCCGATCCTTGGTTTCATGTCTAACTGCTATAAACATACTGGTAGGTGATTGATTGTGAGCCCCATTGGGACAGGACCGTTTTGGCAAGCTCTGTGCAGCGCTGGATAATATGACTTTGACGCTATATAAATAAAAGAAATATTTGATATATATTATTATTAAATTGCTCCACTAGAAATATAATGCTTGTCTATATTCCCAACAACAGAGTTGGCCCATTACAAATTACATGAATAAAAATGTTATTCATTCACAGAATTCATATTACCACATCAGCATGCTGTGGGACCTACAACATACCAACTTCGCTGTGGCACAACCCTCAGCTACTACAGAAGTTCAAAATGCAAAACATCGGCTGAATAGAACCTCATACTAGTCCTCAGCTGCGCAAGAACCTCACATTAAAAACACTACATCTGCTTCAGGATACCTCACAATGCACACAGCAGTTGCAGAAGAACCTCATAATATGCACTTGCAGGTACTGCAGCACCTGACTAATTACACAGGTCATCTGCGGACTAATACCCAGGGTCACATGACAGGGCTAAAACACTCAGGATGTATCGTCCCCAAAAATACGTACCATGATGTCCAAAGACAGAATAATATACCCAGTGATGTCCACCCCCACTATATTTACATATGGTCCATTTTTTCATGGGGGGAAGCAGAGGACTCCTGTTTTTATTGCATTATTTAAAAATTACAAATAAAACTGTAAAAAAATCCAGAGAATGATCACTTATCTACTACAAATGTTAAATGCAGAATAGCCCTTTAATTACTATATTTTAAAAAGATACCTCAAACTTGCTAGTACAGACAGTCCCCATGTTACGTACAAGATAGGGTCCAGAGGTTTGTTCTTAAGTTGAATTTGTATGTAAGTCAAAACTGTATATTTTATAATTGTAGATCCAGACAAAAAAAAATTTGGTCCCCAGTGACAATTGGAGTTTAAATATTTTTTGCTGTAAGGGGACCAAGGATTATCAATAAAGCTTCATTACAGACACATTACAGCTGATTATTGCAGCCTGGGACAATAGTAAAGAATTCAGAAAGCTTCAACAGAGGTCAGAGGGCTCTGTCTGTAACTATGGGTTGTCTGTAAGTCGGGTGTCCTTAAGTAGGGGACCGCCTGTACTATCTTCATCTGCTTTTAGGATCTCCTGATCTGTGTGTACATGTTTCAGAAATCCTCTCGGTGTATTATTCCTAAATGGATGCAAAATAATTGGAAAACTGCAATAAATTCATCTGAAATATTATGTATAAAATGTAGGAAATATTATGTATGTGAAATGACAAAGCATAGGGAAAACATGGCAATAACAAGTACCAAAATCTAGTAAAAATTAATAAGGTGCTTTTGGAAATGGTAAAGCATTCAGCTTTGGCTCGTACATAGGATTCCCTCTTTTATACTGATAAACACAGCTGGGGAATTAAGCTGATGGAAAGTTACGGAATGATTGCCTTAAAGATTAGGTTAAGAATTTAAATGAGAGTGGACTGTGCACTCCTTGGGTTTTTCTTCAATATTAAGAGAAGGTTATGTTACAGATATATATATATTATACACATTTATTATGAGGTTAATAATTCTGCACTGATTATTAAAGAGGTTTTACCATTGAAAATAGTTCTCAAATTTTTATCCTCTAGTGATGTTTACACAATAAAAATCATTTTAACCCCATACTTTTCAATTTTAGTCAGTTTTACTGCCATTTTAGCTCCTATCATACACTAGGTTGGTAAGCGTAAGAATCCAGAGTGTGGTAGGGGACTCTCTAAGTAGACACTTCATGATTCCTCTTTGCTATGTATGCTGACAATGTGCTTACATTGTCATAAACAGGGTTTATCTGAACATTCTACTAGCATCTAACACAGAATAAGAAAGATGAGACAGATCATAGATGAGAGATATGAGAGATTATGTGATCCATGAGACGGATATAACAAACAATGACACTCTCAGTTCTGCTAACTAACCTAATCAATAAAACACACAGTGAGCTCTGCTATAAATATCTTATCCTGCCTTTAGCTTGCAGAGTTAGTCTCTGCACACTGCTGCTTGCTGCACTGCTGCAGGGGGAAGGGCAGGAGGCAGAGAGCATTGCAGTGTGCAGACAAGATGAGATGAGATGAGATAAATCCGAAAATAGGCAGATGATTTATGGTCATATCCAGGGGCAACCAAAATTGTAAACACCAGGACTGAAAGAGACAGGTTGGAAGTATATCTATAAAATGTTGTATTTTTGTGAAAAACAGGGAATTTTTATCCATCCTTCTTTTAGTGAGAATATCCCTTTAAGACTGACACACAAAGCACCAGTCTTGATAAGTTGGCCTCAATATGTTTATTATTTGTTTTAATTCATCCAATTTTTATTTTATGTTTTGCTTTCATTTTATAGTGTTTATTCTGGCTGATTTAACTTTTTTTTTTCAGTTTTAGTTTAGATAAACACATGAACATGCAATCATTTGATCTCTTGTATTGTAGGAAGTCAGCAATACTATAACACATATGAAGCCCCGCCGCTGTGTTTCCATTATTCCTTGGCTTTCCTGGGGAATGGTTGAGCAGGGTAACAGCAAAGATAAGCATACACCAATTAACGCTTTAAGACTGCAATGCTGGGGTGAATCCTGAACTTCCTTTTTATGCCAAGCCGAAATTGGCCATTGAGACACAGCTGAAATACACAGTATACATATGCTAGTTACTACAATTATTACAAAAATTGTGTCGCAACTGAAGCAGAAAAGTTATTGTTACAGGACCCATAATCTAAGCCACTATTAGGCCACCAACAATTATATACACTATATGCATAGATTTTCTGTACAGAATTTCTGTATCCTGTAGGTTAGCTTAAGGGAGTTTTCCCATGAAAGAAAGTTCTCATATTTTATCCCCTAGTGATGTTTACACAATAAAGATAATTTTGAAACCTTTACTTTACAATTTTAACTTTCACTCAGTAACGGTCAGTGTCAAATTCCAAAGTGTGGATGGGGGCTCCATGAGACACTAAATGATTCCTCTGTGCTATGAGATGATGTGTGCTAACAATGTGCCTAGATTGTCAAAGTAAAGGGTTTATCTGTTCTTTCATTTATCTTCTGAACATTCTAATAGTATCTAACACATAGAAAAAGAGAGATGAGACAGATCCATGACAGTCATAAGAGATTATGAGATCCATGAGTTGGATATAACACACTATGACACACTTTAGCACGGAGCTATAACAAACACTGTCAGCTCTGCTATAACTTATTTCCCTGCTATAAAGATCTTATCTGTAGCTTGTAGATTTAGTCTCCTCACACTGCTGTTTGCTGACAGGAAGTGTCTGTGTGTGAGCTCCTCTTGTAATGCACAAGGGGGGAGGGGCACAAATCACACTGCATCATGCAGACAGGAGAAGATATTAGTCAGAAGAATCTGCCATGGTCGACCCTAAACTTTCCCTGGGCAACTGAAATTGCATATATCAGCACTGATAGAGACAGGTTGGAATTATATGTGTGAAATTGGGGATTTTTGTTTATAACAATGAATGAGAGAATGGGGCAGATTTACTTACCCGGCCCATTCGTGATCCAGCGGCGTGTTCTCTGAACAGGATTCGGGTCCGGACGGAATTTATGAAGGTAGTTCCTCCGCCATCCACCAGGTGGCGCTGCTAAAAAAATCATCTGAATTCAGGCACAATCGGCGCAAATTGGAAATATGCGGGTAACACGTCGGGAAAACGCAAATCGGGCCCTTAGTAAATGACCCCCCATCGCGATCACAGATATGGCTCTTTTGATGGCCGCATCTGGCTCGCAGCCGGGGCTCCTATCCAGGGGCTTAACTACAGCCGCAGCAACTGCAGATATGCCTGCCAAGACCAGGCTGTTGTTGCCCCCGGCTGTAGTTATGAGCCCCTGAATGTATTCTGCAGAGCCGCGCAGGGTCCGCGGGTTGTAATTCAGGTCGGCGCCTCTCCTTCCCTGCAGCAGTCTCCTCCTTGTGTGAGAGAGGGAGGGAGGAGAGTCTGCGCCTGCAGCCAATCCCCGGGGCGGATGTAGCAGCGCGGGAGTCATACAGGCAGACCAGAGAGTCTGCATACTCATACCTCCGAGACTTGCACGAAGGAGTCCAAGGAGACAGAGGGTCCTGCAGCCGGATCAGCCAGAGATAAGTGCTCCCTCCCCCCAGTGTCTCCTCACACTCTGCTTGAAACCCCTGTAGTGTCCTTTGTGCCAAGTCTTAAGCTCCCTGAGAGCTTCATAGCTGCATCATCCTCACATACTTCCCCCACCACTGCTTCTACAGCTTCAATGAAGGTTATAGCAGCGTTAGACCATATTTGGCCATCTTATGGGGGGTCTGTTCTGCGCGGGTTGGCGTCTGTAGAGGGATGTTTCTGCAGGCTGTAGAGCGTCTGTATAGTGATCTGGTCCGGCAGCGGTTAGCCATAGGTTCCCGACCCCTGCCCTAAACTATCCCTGGGCAACTGAAATTGCATATATCAGCACTGATAGAGACAGGTTGGAATTATATGTGTGAAACTGTAGATTTTTGTTTTTAACAATGAATGAGAGAATGTGTTATTTTGTTATTCTGAGTATATTTAAGAATTTTGTCTTGGTGGGAATACCCCTTTAACACACTGCAGAAATAATTCAAAGCCAAAATGTATAAAACAGCATAAAACTGCAGTAAAGGCAATTTTATCAGAATGTCTGTAGAATTATATGTATATTATGTAAATTGTACTGCCATTTCACAACATACACAGAAAGCTTTAGTCTCTTCTCAATAACAATAAGTGGCATTCTAATTAATATTGTATACTTTTTTTCCAAATAAAGTGTATATCTTCTTCCTGACTATATCTTAACTGTAGATAGCTCTCAGTAGGATCTGAAATCTGATCTATTACCACATTTTTATTTCGTAAGCCAAATCTTTTGGCTGAGTGTAACTCTTTTGGATGAAAGTATTTAAAGGTTTTAATAGGTAAAAAAAGTGAAAATATTCATTTTTAATAGGTATCAGGATTCAATTATTTCCCATTGGATATCACATCTGCATACCTCACTAAATTGTACTTTAATGCAGTTATGCATTGGCTTGATCTCAACAAATGATCAGCGCAGAAAACAGTAATTTGGACAGAATGTTACTGGTGTGTCCTGTTAGGAGCAAAGGCACTGTGTGCTGCATACTCCTATTTAATTTCCTAAGTGTTTGCTGATCCTAATACAATATATATAGAACACCACATGATAAAATACAAGTAACAATACTGTAATGATATCCTTTGATATTACTGCCTCTCAATAACAAAATATCATTTTCTTAAGGTATAAACTTTTATGCACTTGGGGCTATGGACAAATATTGCTAACAGAAAAACAGTTTTCCTTTGTAATCGATTCCTTAAGCATCTTCCTGGCTCCTTGGTTTTGACTTGAGCAAGATTCTGCAGATCAGTTTTCCTGGCTGGGAGCCACATCCTGGTGTGATCTTCTGTGGGAGCCTGCTTGAGTGACAAATTTGCATCTTTGATCTCTGCGCTATGGATCTGTCTCAGGTGTTAACTGGAGCGACGGCCACCCAAACCAATTGGTTTTAGTAGTGTCGTCTGGTGACTCCATTTGTAACTTCTAGTTAAATAGATCTTTGTGAGATTCTCAGATACTCTGCTGTGATTTTACTGGAATACTGACATTTTGCGTTAACCTTGCTCCTTATAACCTTCTTTCCTATAATTTTGTATCTCACTGCCAACTTGATTTTTGACTTGGTTTGTTTAGCTTTTTCTCGTTACCTTTTTTTTTCTGTACTATGCACTGATCCAAGGTAGAGACCACTGCCCAGTTGCTACCGACCCTAACCGAACAAGGAAAAATAGTAAAATAAAGTTTTTCTCTCTTTCATAGATGTTCACATAAAACATATTTCTCATTGTTTCCAAAGTCTTGTTTCAGCAATGTTAATAATGACAAGCAATGATGACTAAATAGGCATCTGTGAAATTCCAGCAAAATAGAACTAATCTTTTATGAGAAGATGCTAACAGGCAATTTTGCAATTAAATAGATGCTAGCAGGCATATTTAGTAGATATATAATCCTTGGCTATTGTTCTCTATTTTCATCAACTAGTTGTTATTGGATGGATAACACCATATGGAGAGGTACCTGCACATATCCATGATCTGCTTTATTCATTTACATGACAAGGTCTATCAAATTAGGTGTATAGCTCTATCTTCTTGTCATGTAATCTGCTAAATTTGAGGTTATGTGACTTTTCATCTATCACGTCAGTCACGCACAAAACTAGAATGACAGGTTCCTAGATCTGGTTACATGTAAGCAAAATAAATGTTTGATGTGTCATAGTATTTGTTTCGCATTATGTTATAATTACTAGGCTCTTTATTTAGAATATAACATTGTGTCCTGTACATGTATGCATGAAGAAATATGCAGAAGCTGCCAACCACTACCTCCTAACCACAACTACCTTACATATTTTAGTATATTTAATGTCTTATACTAACACTGTAAGAAGGAGACTTTAGAAATGATAATTAGAGTGTTCATATCTGGGACATTAACTGCATATGTCAGTGAAGTCCGGTGAATATTGGTCCCACATCTGACCAAACTTCGGATCCCTCAACCCACATCTTGCCTCTCTCTCTATGCAAATCTCTTAAAGGTTTAATAATTTCATATTTGACATTATCAGATAGTAGCAATAATGGAAAACCTCTTTGAACAGGTCATTACAGAATGATGCTACAATGGCACTGTTGTTACTTCAGACTTAATAACCAAACATGCACAAAGGTGCAATCATGGTGGAGGTTTGGAGGCAGGACCTGGCTTGACCATATGGAATGGGAATGAACGCAACCCTGTAGAATATTCATTATATCCAAGTATCAAGCTTTGGACATGTTAATGTCATAGTAGTGATAAGTAATTGTCACCCATTACAGTAATGACAAGAGGGAAGTGGTGAAATGATTACACAAGACACCTCTGAAACAAACAGGGTGGTCATGTAACAAGCAATGTAGTAACATTTAAAGCATTGCATTGTTTCTTTTGTTGTAAAGCTGCCAGAGAGAACTCCGCAGAATGAGGTAGCTCTTCTAGTGTGCTTAAATTCCTGACTGGAACAGGCTGTGGCCCCATCTGTACACATAAGGCTTCAGTCCAGTTCCAAATTCTTTAAAAGTTATGACTTTTATTTACTTTTTTGTCAAACTGGCTTTAAGGATATTTATACATAGATAAAATTAAAGCTGTTCATCAAAAGATCAATCAACTGTTTGGGTGTAACAAACGGGATTGAAAGCCCTCCTTTCCTTTTAGACACTTTCTATTTGGTGTATTTTATATAAATACGGTCCTAGATTTTGTGGAAAACACTTAAAATATTCAAAAATTTTAAAAAAATATATATAATGTGGTCCTTTTGCAAGAGAATGCTGGTGCATTGTGCTAAGTATATATCCCCTGTGTAGTTTGTGCTGACCTGACACATACCTCAACTCTGTCTTGGCTTTTAAATTCTAAATATTGGGAGACATGGAAAGTTACATAATCTAATAGACTTTTCATTTGCACTTTTTCATAAATCAAAGTCCATTAACACATTACAGTAATAGAACATTCAGTACGATTTGAATGTCCACAGCCGGTTCCAAAACCCCCCATTTTTCGGATTTGATAGTTTTCATGTTCCCAAAATCTAAACAGGTATCTGTAAGGTTTCGGACTCAATAAATTTTTAGGACAGGCAGAAATGTTATCATGGGGCCTGCCAGTACCCTGGACCTGAACTTCAGTCAAAAGTTCAGGTCCGGGTTTAGCTCAACTCCCCCCCAGCACGGCAAGGTGCAGGTGGCACATGTGTAGCCCACATACGTGACACCATTTTCTGCCTTTCCCTGATGAAATAACAGGGATCGTTGCTACCTTGGAAAATTGTCATGTGCCGTCGCTATTCAAAAGTCTCCAGTGACTTTGCCAGAAACATTTAAATAGTTAAATATCAGGGATTGATACCCAGACCTGATCATAACTTTGATGTTTGGGGTTGGTTGAATCTATCCAATGTTTCCATTACTTTTTTCATTCTTGACATGAATCCACTTGTTGGAATGTTAAGCTTCGACCACCATTTCTGGCATGAAATACAAGCTGCACTCATGCTAGAGCTTGTTAGAAATTAGCAAATACTAAATGAATCTAACATTATTGAATCCTAGTGGGAAAGGGCTGCTCACACATGTCTGATTCTGCATTCACAAGAAAACAGAACATAAGTTTGTCAAAGGGTAGTTAATGAGGTGACACAAGACCAATTCTCTACCTTTGTTGCCAAGGAATAACAAGCACACATTTCTTAGTAAGATTTTGGAAAGGAGTAATGTTCTTCTCAGGATGCAACATTAAGCATCTACTGAAAGAAATATTAGCAATTTTTGAGGTTTGGCAATTGTATTGCAGTAAATGGTATGTACAAACATTTAAAAAATACATTTTTTTTTAACTATGTGGGAATGAATTGCAACGGATTTATCTGTTATCTGAGATAAGCAAGCCAGCCAGCTGAAACATCTGTAGAGGGTTCCAGATATAGGCACCTTGGAATTAGTGTTTCTCCACATTCATCAGCATTTAGAAATCCTCTTGGCTTGTTATGGGTTTAGTTTTGCTTTGCTCTACGTTAATAAGTAATAAAGTGCCTGGTTGATCATTTAAGGGGTTGTTCAGGGTTTTTTATATTGATGGCCAATCCTCATTATAGGACATCAATCTTTGATCAGTGAGGGGCCAACTGTGATCAGCTGTTTTGGCTTGACAAAATACAGAGCATAGAGCTGGAAGCCGTTGGCTTCATTCTCTGTATAGCGGCCAGCAGCCCAAACACAGAGACATCAATCAAATTTTCTGAGCAACCCACTTAAGGTTTCTTAACCTATTAATGTCACAGTCTTTTTTAAATTTTGTATTTCTCTTTTTTACTTCCCACCTTCCAAAAGCCACATCTGGCTTGCAAGTCATAGATTTCCAACCCATGAAGCAGACTATTAAAACTTATGGTTCTACCTTCTCAGTTCTGCTAGTGCTTTATTTTGACCTTTGCTTACTTTTTGCCTTACCTGTCTCTGTACATTTGTCTTTGCTGAGCACTTACATAGGAGGAGCAATCATCCAGTTGTCCCCTTTGGGTTAGTATAGTACAAAGTAGGCAGGGGGGTTGTGGGTTAGTTTAGTTAGTTTATCTTTTAATAGTTTCGACATGTTGGGAAATGGGGATTATGCAGAATTTTGTCAGATTTTTTTTTAGAGTGTCTCGGAAACTCCTGATGTCTTTTGCTCTTCAGATTTTTTCATATTTAACTTTGATGGAACTAGTGGTGGATATTAGAGTTTTTCATTAAAAGTGGCACAAAAGTTGCAGATTTTTCACAAATAGTTCCTAAGTTTTTCAACACCCTGGAGACTGCACCTAAATTTTCAACTTTTAAAAAATTCACACTTCATTAAGATCTATCACATCTGGAATTTCATGATAAATCTGGAGTAAGTAGGCTGAAATGGAAAATATAATGGGCTGGAAAAAGTTGCAAAAAGGTACAGGTTTCACAAATCAGCAGATGCGACAATCCAATTCAATTTTGAAGAAAAAAAAAGTTATAACTGTGTTGATACATGGGTGTTGAAAGGAAAAGGGAGCAACAGCCCTCTCCATGCAGGGTTAATTATTTCACCTAAAAAAAAAAACAAGAGGGGATGAGTGGTCTACAAAACTCAATTTACAATGAAAGCTTAAAGGGAACCTGTCACCAGAGAACCAGACTATAAGCCCCCGACAGTACCTTCTACAAGCCTGTAATTGTATTTTCATGGTTCCTTTGTATATTTTTTATGTTGCAGCCTCATGCCAAAAACTTTATTCAGCCTAGTTTCTCTCATCGTTGCGGTCACAGAGGCAGGACACAAATCAAGCTCATCCTGGCCCCTCACAGCCTGATACACCTGCCCATCCACACGTCCCTCGGCACTGCCCCGTGTTCATGTCACAACACTCATGTTTAAAATTTCTGTGGCTTGAGGGTCTGTGTGGCTTGTCCACAGCTGTATCCAGAGCTGCACCGTGCATGCTCAAGTAGGGTGTGCAGTGCTGGGTATGTGCTAGAGCTAGCCGCACCATGCAAGTGAAGAGTTTTCAAACACGAGTGCTGTGACATGAACAGGTGGCAGTGGCGATGGACACGTGGAGGGGCGGATTTACCGGGCACAGCGGCTGTGAGGGGCCAGGATTAGCTTGATTGGTGTCTCGCCTCCTTGAACACATTTATTAGAGAAAGCAGGCTGAATAAAAGTGTTTTTTGGGACGAAGCTGCAACATACAGAATACACAAAGAAACCATAAAAATACAATTACAGTCATCTAGAAGGTACTGTTGGGGGCTTATTGTGTGGTTATGTGGTGACAGGTTCCCTTAAGGGAGTAACAGGACACAACAGAGAAATACTAAGCTTTCAAAATGACTATTTTCAACCGGTAGCATGAAATGTAAACCAAGTGTGAAGCAGTACAACAAATAGCATAGTAACTTGTCACTGTGGAATGTCCCAAAGAACAGTATTGTAAGAGTAAAGAAGTACATAAAATTGGAAAGAAAAACACCCTTTTACAGGGTTTTTGATTGATAATGCACCAAAATGTGGCACAAATCAAGTCTGTAGTTATGACATCTAGTCACTACACAGAGCATGTTTATAGGCCAGAACAGCTGATGTATGTCAGCCCTGAACTAATCTAAAATTGATGGCTGAAGATTGCCTATAAATAAAAGATTTGTTCAGCACAGTGTTTAAAATGGTCAATGAGTGTAGTGTCAAGGCATCTACAACAATACTAAGTCATAAGATTCTGGTGCAAATTAATCTGCCCTATTATATTTGCTAGTTAAAATAGATTCATATTGGACCCAATTCTCAGTACTCAGTACAGTACTGGACCCAATTCTCATACTGTATAACCTATTGAATGAATTCAGTCCACTAGACCTGTACTAAACCATTAAAACTCAATCTAGCTAACTATATAACATAATAATTATTGTCATTTATACTATTAACGTGCAGTGTTTTATTGCCTATATGGTAGTAAAAGAAATATTCTTTTAAAGAGATTAACATGAATACAGTATGCGGAAGACGAAAGCATTGGACCATGGAAGGAGTTTATAATTCTAGTAAGAATTGAAAAGAAAGTCTGAGTTTGCTGTCTGGTTCTATTCAGGCTTGTGACAAAAACCTTCCATTTCATGAATATAAACAAACTCTCACTTTGCAACGCTGATGGCTAAAAGAAAAAAAATAAACCTCTCAAGTTGTTTCTCATTTGGAAAAATACATTTGTGCCCAAGAAGCAGACATTTGATAATAAAGCATGCATAATTTACCAGTCATGGGAAAAATGTGGTTTTATTTGTACAGTTTATTACTTTAGGTTTTAGACAGTGCTAAAGAAAAAAATAAAGTTACCTTTACATTACTCACTTCTAGGTCATTCAAATAAATGAACACTGTGTAATACATAGAAAGTGCTGCATGATTCAATGTGGGGGCTGCACAGGGGCATCACAGATGAGGTCCCAAGATGCTCCATAATGCAAGTCTCGAGCAAAAGACTGAACAAATTATAGGGCATCCATTCACACATGACCAGTGAGACATGTGATAGGTTCAGCCATCATTTACAATGAACATAGCACTGCCTAAACAGCTGAGGCGTTGGACCTCTTACAGCAGCACTCCCTTTCATGTTTTCAGATGTCTTCCATACATGGTCTATGGCTAAAGTATGATATTGGGGCACTTTACCAATAACTGACTGTGGCTTGTAATAGACTTTACCTCAGACTTCCTATCTTGCATGGGTGCCATGGTATGTTCCTTAAAGGGGTGTTCTCATCTGGACATTCACATTCAGTTTCATTAAACTGCCATATATAAACATTTCTTCAATTAAAAAAAAAATTACCTGTGTGAAGATAATCACTCATAAATGTAGTCATATGGTCCCTTAGAAACAAGGCTGTGTCCTTGGATATGGCCACCTCTGCTGGAGTGATTGCACATAGAAACAAAAGGTTTTTGTACATGCAATGTCCAGGAGTTACTGCATGTCCTGTGGTTATGAAAGCTGTATCCAGGTGGTCAGACAGGGCTTAATAGCGCAAGTCTGGCCACCGCTGCCAAAATGGGAGGTGGTTGTATCCGAGGAAGCTATCTCGTTTCTAAGGGACAACATGACTACATTTATGAGAAATTATCTTCAGGAACATTTTTTTTAATAACATCCAACTGAAGAAATGTTCACATATTGCAAATGAATTAAATTAATTGTGAATGCTCAGATGGGAATACCCCTTTAAGGAATGGCTAGACCATTTTACAAATCATACTCAGTCTGAAAGCTCTTGCGGGCCCTCGTTTGTATTGTTTCATCTGATTATGTTGTTACTCTGTAATGTCTCATTCTATTTGTATATGTAGCCTATGATCTGTACAGCAGAATATGATCGCGTAATATAAATAAAGTTTTATTATTATGTTCACCATTGCAGATTTTGCATTGGGACCCAGAAACTCCAAGCAATACTGCCGAGTTGACAAATACAACTACTGTACAACAGGTCTTTTACAACAGTAAAATTTTATGACGCAAAATCCATATGCTGCCTGAGAAATTCAATGTTTAGTAGCTAGACCAAGAATCTTAATTTCCTTTAAAGACTACTTAGCAAAAAGCTGCCAGCCTTGAAGAGAAAGCCAGTATTATTATACTTTGGCAACAGTGTTCTAGGCAACTAAATGCACTAGGATTTGCCAACAAAGCCTTTTTTTCTGTCAGTGTACGTGTGCATTTTAAATATTGTATAGTCCTGGCCGCCAGGGCTTGCACGTGCAGCAGAGCTGTGTGTCTTACAGTATGTAACCTCTAGGGTGCAATAAGTTCTGATGTACTTATCAGCAGTTCTGGCTTTAATTACGCATTGATTCCGCTTGTCTTGGGATCTCCGCCTTTCTCTTGTTTCTTATTTGCTTTTTTTCCATGATGTGAATTTTTTGGAAGCTGGGTCGAAGAACACTTAAACCATTCTGCATGTAGTCTTATACTTGTTTAAAGCATATTTTGTTTGTCACTAGTCAGGCTGTTTTCCTCCATTACTGGGGTTGCTAAGAAGGGTCTCCAATGATACAGTGCATATTTACTGTATAGTGACTTTGTGGCCAAAAAATCAATAAAAGAAACTATTAACAACAAATGCTAAAATCATTTGAGGATTATAAAAATCTTTGCTTTAAAGGTGTACTCTCATCTGGGCGTTAACATTTAATTGAATTCATCTGACATATACATACATTTCTTCTATTGAATGTTATTAAAAAAGTGTACCTAGGTGAAGATAATTTCCCATAAATGTAGTTATGTTGTCCCTTAGAAACTAGATAGCTGTCCTTGGATAAGACCACCACTGCTGGAGTGACTGCACATGGAAACAAATAGTTTTTGCATCAGAAATGCCTGGGGGCTATTGCATCCAGATAGTTAGGCAGGACTCAATAACACATGCCTGGCCACCCATACCAGCTTGCAGGGTGGTCTTATCCAAGAAGGACTATCTCATTGCTAAGGGACAACATGGCAACATTTATGGGACATTATTATCACATAGGTTGATTATTTTTAATAACATGTAATTGAAGAAATGTATGCATTTGTATTTGTGTTAAATGTGAATGCCCGGCTGGGAATACCACTTTGAGGTCATGATCCAATAAGGCAATGGTAGTACAGAGGTTAAACATTTTAATAATGTTATATACATTAAGGAATAAGACAAAATTGAATTTGTGTGACTTTCAGGTGGAGGTTGTCACTTGCTTTTTCTGTAGGGGGTTTCTAACCAACTTCAGGCATGCACAGTGAAATTTTGAAAACACTCCAAACAAAGATGGAGAGTGGACGTGTGTGATGTCCATTGGCTCATGAGTAACCTAATATTTGCAATACTTGTCAAAATCATTCTTATAGCACAACTCTATAAGGAATTATAAACTATATGTGTTGTGAATTAGAGATATGAAATTGGATTTAAGAAATAAGGGAATTTTGAATGAAGAAACTTATTGAGACAACATAGATAGTCTACAGCAAAAGCATGATATAATACCAATTACCATACCACCTACTGTAGCTTTATATTGCCTCAAAATATCCCTCTATAAGAATTATCTGTTACTACATCAAGCTACACCATTGTATTGCCTCAATACATTTTTCCACAAGAAGTACATTTTAGAACATCAGGCATTGAATAACATAGGACTTTGTGATACATGTCTAAAATTTTAAGTTTTGTGTATTACATAAGTCTTTTATGAGCAATAAATGTCATAATTTAAACCCTTTATGCATTGCTTATAAAGGTAGAAGTGGATATGAAAATTTGTGCTCTAAGCATTCCCTTTTTTTCAAAATCTTCGTTCTAAGACGGTCTATGAGCACAATTTTAGAACCCACTGTGTCTGAATATTACTTATTGAATGGCCCCATTATCGTTTTATGTTTATTCAATGTGACAGGGCTTTTTTACAATGAGAAGTGTAAATCTGTAGAATAGCCTGCCTCAGGCGTTGGTCACAGTAGGGACAGCAGAGAGCTTCAAGAAGCCTAGATGCCTTTTTACACCTAAATAACATTGATGCTTATGTTATATAGAACGGTTTCCCCTAAATCCCTTCCTCATCCAATCCCTTCCCTTCCTTGGTTGAACTTGATAGACATGTGTCTTTTTTCAACTGTATAAATGTAACTTGACATTTATATTACAGTATGTTAATTGTTGCTGGCTTGTTCATGTCCAGTAGTAGGACTTAAAAAAGTAAAAACAAAATACAAATAAACAAATAAATAAATAAATATTCTTTCAAAATTCAGGGGTTTACAGGGGTTTCTAATATATAGGATATTGAAAGCGAACTCTGAACTGATCAGAAACAAATTTCCTTGAAACTTTTTAAAATGTCGATCGATTTGTAAACCTTCTAAATGTCTTCACTTCATTTATTGTATCTTGTTCTGTGTAGTATTTAATGTCCCTATTTCATATGTCCTTTGTGTTTACACAATGGGTTTTGCTTCCATTTGGTTAAAACGCTGCCAAGAAATTTACACATGATGTTATGGCAAAATATTCCAGATTTCAGGCCTGTTAGAGTCACATTTCTAGACTGCTTATTTTACTTAAATAGAAATATTTATTATTGAGAGAAAGCTAATGTTATTTAAAAAAAATCTTAATCTCCAAAAAAATTGAAAATATCTTTTAAATAGGCCAATTTTTGGGAGTTTGTATATTTATGATCTGACATCTCACAGTGAAATGTTATAAAATATCAAGCAAACACAATTATAAAATGAAAACTAGAAATATTTCTGGGTAAACATTGAATTATGTCCATATGCTTGATTGCTGACACCTGGGCCAATAAGCCTCATAAATGTACATAAGTGTGGCTGAAACACATGGAGAAAATGGATTTTAGTGAATACAATTCATTTAACTCATTTCCTAATTTGGAAATAAATGTCCTCTGTGATAATGATAAGATGTACTAAAGAAAAAGTAGAAGTGGACATGCCATAAGTGACCATGAATACGTGTTATCTTTGGCCTCATTCCTTCTAAAATCAACTTTACAAATTATGCAAATGAGACTGAAGAACTCGCCTGTAGAACTCATTGGGGTGTTACCAGAGCTCCTCCATGCTGCAGTTTCACTGGCTGTTAGACTCTGCTTATCCAGCACTCCCCGGCTGGCTGCTGTAGTCTCACAGTACAGTGTAACAGCCTGTGAATCTGAAGCACAGAGGGGCTATGGTAATGCCCCTGAGAGACCTAACTCTTTAGCATAATTTTAGAAGTAGATTTTTAAAAGAAAGGAGGCCGTGGATAAAAAAATATAAGATTGCCACAGTCAAAGTACATGGATATATGAGTAAGTGTCCTTGGATTTTGATTAATAAAATAGCAGTTCAATAAAGGGACTGTTTTATAATAATTTAAGAAATCTAATATTTATTAGATACTTGTATTCTTTGATTGTTTGGATAGCACAATATTCTGAGAAGTATATTCTGAAAAGTAAGCTGCAGTTACACATTACAGTATGATATTCTGAAAAGTATGCTGCAGTTACACATTGCAGTATAATATTCTGAAAAGTATGCTGCATTTACACCTTGCAGTATAATATTCTGAAAAGTATGCTGCAGTTAAACCGCGCAGTATAATATTCTGAAAAGCATGCCGCAGTTACACCTGCAGTATAATATTCTGAAAAGTATGCTACAGTTACACCTTGCAGTATAAAATATTCTGAAAAGTATGCTGCTGTTACACGTTGCAGTATAATATTCTGAAAAGTATGCTGCAGTTACACCTCGCAGTATAAAATTCTGAAAAGTATGCTGCAGTTACACCTTGCAGTATAATATTCTGAAAAGTATGCTGCAGTTACACCTTGCAGTATAATATTCTGAAAAGTATGCTGCTGTTACAAGTTGCAGTATAATATTCTGAAAAGTATGCTGCAGTTACACCTTGCAGTATAAAATTCTGAAAAGTATGGAACAGAAATATTATAATGCATGAGGGAACAGCAAGCATAATTTTCAAATATTTATTACTGCAAGTGTTTGTAACGTAGTCATACTTTTCAGAATATTATAATGCAGGGTGTTATGTTTTTTGTTGAACGCGGCATGCTTTCAGAATATTATACTGCGCTGGTTGTTTTAAACTGCTAGCATACTTTTCAGAATATTATACTGCAAGGTGTTGTAACTGCAAAATTACTTGTCGAATATTATACTGCAAGTGTAACTGCAGCATAATTTTCAGAATTTTATACTGCGGGTGTTTGTTTTGTAACAGCAGCATACTTTTCAGAATTTAGACTGGCAAGGGTTTGTACTGCAACATACTTTTCAGTATGATACTGCATGGTGTGTAACTGCAGCATACTTGTCCGACACCTCTTTACACACTTCTTCCACTACGTCAACAATGTCTTCATCACTCACCAACTGTGACCGGTGGAAAACCTGGGCATCGGAAAAGAGCTCAGCAGCAACCGGACAAGTGGTTTGTGACTCTGGACGGGTCCAGAAAACAGTTCCTCAGAGTATGCCGGTTCAAATGCCAAATTTTCCTGGGCGGGGGCAGACTGTGGGGAAGGAGGCTGAGGTGGAGGAGCTGGAGGAGTGCTGATTTCAGTGACATGGGTGGACTGCGTGGAAGACTGACTGGTGGACAAATGGCTAGAAGCATTGTCCGCAATCCACGACATCACATGTTCGCACTCTTCTGGCCTCAACAGTGCTCTACCACGAGTCCCAGTAACTTGAGACGTGAACCTAGGGAGTGTAGCTCTGCGGCGTCTCCCTGCTCCCTCATCAGCAGATGGTGTCTCACCCCGCCCAGGATCACGACCTCTGACCCCTGCAGTAGTTGGGCGCCCATGCCCTCGTCCTCTACCCCTAGCCCTTGGGTTCAACATTTTCAAAATGAAAGTGTAAACTGTAAATTTTTTTGTGTTTTTTTTGTGTTTTTGTTTTTTTAACAAAACGATGCTATCCTATTGCTATGGCTAGTTTCTAATCCACACTGACAGCATACAACAGGATTTTGTGCTGTGCCTGATGACTTTTAGTTTTGAAAAAAAAAAAGAAAAGAAAAAGCAGACTGTGCCTAATTCAATCAAACCCCTAATAAATTGTCCCACTTAGGTGTTTGAGATGTATATGTGTGTCACTGAGAGCTAAACAGAACGTTCGCAAGACTCACTGCAAATTCATCACAATATGGTACTAGCTGCACTACTAGTGCCAGCAAGGCCAGCCACAAGCCATTGCTGCACTAGATAGTAGTGCAGCTAGTACCATATTGTGATGAATTTGCAGTGAGTCTGCGAACGTGTTGTTAGCTCTCAGTGACACACCATATACATCTCAAACACCTAAGTGGGACATTTATTCGGGGTTTGATTGAATTAGGCACAGTCGCTTTTCTTTTCTTTTTTTTTTTCAAAATAAAAGTCATCAGGCCACAGCACAAAATCCTGTTGTATGCTGTCAGTGTGGGATTAGAAACTAGCCATAGCAATAGGATAGCATCGTTTTGTTTAAAAAAACAAAAACACAAAAAAAACACAAAAAAATTTACAGTTTACACTTTCATTTTGAAAATGTTGAACCCAAGGGCTAGGGGTAGAGGACGAGGGCATGGGCGCCCAACACTGCAGGGGTCAGAGGTCGTGTGATCCTGGCGGGGTGAGCACACCATCTGCTGATGAGGGAGCAGGGAGACGCCGCAGAGCTACACTCCCTAGGTTAAGTCTCCTCAAGTATGGGACTCGTGGTAGAGCACTGTTGAGGCCAGAAGAGTGCGAACATGTGATGTCGTGGATTGCGGACAATGCTTCTAGCATTTGTCCACCAGTCAGTCTTCACGCAGTCCACCCATGTCACTGAAATCAGCACTCCTCCAGCTCCTCCACCTCAGCCTCCTTCCCCACAGTCTGCCCCCGCCCAGGAAAATTGGCATTTGAACCGGCATACTCTGAGGAACTGTTTTCTGGACCCGTCCAGGTCCAAAAACCACTTGTCGGTTGCTGCTGAGCTCTTTTCCGATGCCAGGTTTTCCACGGTCACAGTTGGTGAGTGATGAAGAAATTGTGACGTAGTGGGAAGAAGTGGTAAAGAGGTGTCGGACGATGAGGAGACATGGTGATCAGACAGTGGTGAAGTTGTTGTCAGGCAGGAAGTCCGAGGGGGGGAGCAGACTGAGGGATGCGGAGGGATGATGAGGTGACAGACCCAGCTGGGTGATAGGCGGGTGAACACAGTGCTTCTGAGACAGGGACGAGTCCTCGACGAGAACAGGTTGGAAGAGGAGTGGTGGGGCCAGACGGGGAGGCAAGGGCCAGAGCTGGTGAATCCAGCGCCAAATGTTTTCAGTAGTGAAGCTCCCGTGGCGAGGGCTAGATTTCGGAAGTCTGGAGGTTCTTTAAAAAGAAAACCGCATGACCGACGACTGTGGTGTGCAACCTGTGCCACACCAGGATCAGCAGGGGTTCCACACTACCAGCTTAACCACCACCAGTATGCGACAGGCATATGAATGCTAAACACCCCCTCAATGGAAACCAAGGCCGTTCACCTCCGTCCAGGCACACCACTGCTCTTCCCCTGTGTCACCTCTGCCTCTGCTAGTCGCCCCCTGTCCAGAACCCCGCCAAACAACCTCCGTGCAAAAACCACACCTTCGCCTCCAACGATCCTCCACAGCATCAACACAATGTCTCCATGCGCAGCGTTCAGCTCTCCATACCCAGAGCGCAAGAGGAAGTACAGTGCAACCCACCACACACCCAAGCCCTCAACGTCCACATCTCAAAACTACTTAGCCTGGAGATGCTGCCCTATAGGCTGGTAGAGACCGAGGCCTTTTGCAACTCATGGCGGCGGCCGCCCTCGGTATTCGGTCCCCGCTGCACTACTTTTACCGATGTGCCGTCCCAGCCTGCACCAGCACGTGTCAGACAACATTATCCGTGCCCTGACCAACACCATTTCTGACAAGGTCCACCTGACCACGAACACGTGGACGAGTGCTGCCGGGCAGAGCCAGTATTTATATCTCACTGACGGCACACTTGGTGGAGGCTGGGACCGAGTCTGACCCTGGGGCTGCTCATATACTGCCGACGCCGAAGATTGCGGGGGGCTACCTTGGTCCAAGTCTCTCAGGCCTACTATGTCTCCTCCTCCTCCCACCCCTCCTCCACCTCGTCCTCCAAATTACCATCCGTGGGCATTGCGCATCAGTCGGTAGCTCTAGGCACAGCAGCAGTGCCGTCGCTAAGCGACAGCAGACGGTGCTCAAAACGTGAGCCTAGGCGATAAAAGGCACACTGCACAAGAGGCTATTACAGGGATCACGGCGCAGAATGCGATCTGTGGCTGGCACCGCTTGAACCAGAAACTAGGCATGGTTGTGTGTGACACGGCCGTGACCTTGGTGCGGCTCTGCAACTTGGAGACTGACACATGTGCCATGCGGCCCATGTGTTAAACTCTATAGTTAACGGTCAGTCCCAATTGTCTGAGTTCTCGAGGGGCATCTGTGCATCGAGCCAGCACATGCCACTCAGCAAGACCGCTCTACCCGCTCGACGTTTGCGCGTCCACGAGTGCAAATACCATGTTTATCCAAGTTACCACCCGGGACGCAGAGTCATCCAGAACTGTAGTCAGGTCAGTGTTCAAAGTCTACAATGAGAGACTTCTGGTGGCAGGGCGAGAAGTGAGGAAGGTGAACTCCATTATTGTACCACGGCGACTTTACGACTGATTTCCACGCGCGGTTAACTTGAGTCTCCACCGCCTTTACGTTCGTTGTATAGTCTGTACCAACACCATTTTCTGACTGGATTTCAATACCTGGCATCGCTTGGAACGAAGTCACAGAGGTCCAGTGGTGATGCCCCAGCATCGCTCACCATCCCTGCTTGGCCTGTTGAAAAACTCTCTGGTCAGCATGAAGTCGGAAGCTTTGCGCTCGTCACAAGAGACAGGGGGAAGAAGATTCCTTGTTGATAGCCAAAGCACCCTCAGGTCTGTTTCTCAGCGCATATCGGAGGAGGTGGAGGGGATGAGGAGGAAGAGGAGGAGAATGTTGGCGAGACAGAAGAGGGGAGCATTGCTCAGTCTTCATTGTTCAGCGTTGTTGGCAGAAGAAGAGGAGGAGTGGAGGAGTTGGAGGAGGAGAAATGGACAGCCAGGCCAGTGAGTGGAGTGAATTCTTGCGCGTTGGGACTGTGGGGCATATGGCAGATTTCATGCTAGGCTGCCTATCCGTGACCCTCGCGTTCAAAGAATTTATTCCGCACAGATACTGGGGTATTAACTCTCCTGGACCCACGGAACAAGCAAAATCTTTCCACTCTCATCCCTGGAGAGGAAGGAGTGTGAGAATGAGATGCATGAATACTAGCAGGCCCTGGTGCACAAGCTGAAACAGTATTTCCCTTCTGACAGCACTAGCGGAAGGGGGTACTCTGCAGGACAAGTAGCAAGGGAGAGTAGGGAGCAGGCAGTTGGTCCAGCACAGGCAGGGGTACGCTTTACAAGGCCTTTGCCAGTTTTATGTCACCCAGCAAGACACTGTCACCTGTCCCAGTCTCGGCAGAGTAGGCTGATCTTTACAGAAAGATGTGGAGAGTGTCGTAGCTGACCATACAACCATCCTAAATGATCACACAGCTCCCTACAACTACTGGGTTTCCAAAGCTGGACATGTGGCACAGAACTGGCGCTGTACGCCTTGGAGGTTCTTGCCTGCTCTGCATAGCGTGTTGTCTGAGCGGGTTTTCAGTGCAGCTGGTGGCCTGTAAACGCCTTTGATGACAGCGCTGGACAGGCTGACGCTTATCAAGATGAATAAATCCTGGATTTCTCAGGATTTCCATTCTCCACCAGGTGAAAGAAGCTCAACCTGAATAATGTATGCACTCCTCCTCATTTTCCTTCTCTCTCCTCTTTGTACACTAAAGTAGAGGAAACTGGATATTTTTTGCCAGGGCCAACTGGCTCTAGCATATAGTAATCTATGTATTAATTTTCTGGAGGGCCACCTACCTGGACCTCTGTTTAAACAATTTTTGGGAGTGCCACATACAGGTACTAGTATGTATAATTTTTCTGGAGGGCTACCCACCCGGTCCTCTGGTTTGAAAAACTTTTTTGGACTGCCACATACAGGCACTATCCAAATTTAATTGCCTCCATAGCAGCCTCCACACGTCGTCTTTATGTGCCTCCACAGTTGTATCCATTGCTACCTCCACACATCATCTCCATAGCTCCTCCAAAGTCGTCCATATAGCTGCTTCGATTACATCGGCCCCTTAGCAAACGAGCTGTGTCAGGCGAAATTTTGGGTTGGTTTCATGGCTTCCACATCAAACTGTTAACTTTGTCGCCACCCTGCTGGTGTATCACACAAAATATATACTGCAAACTTTATCATTTACGATATTATTAAGCGTTCTTGCGCATCTGTTTACATTCCCTCATCCGCCATACCAAAATTATAAGAACAGTACTACACTTGATCTTATCCAAAAGATTCTTAGAAGTACTGTTTGTAGCCCCCGCCTGCTTTGAAAATTATAATTTTTTCAAAGCAAACGCTTCTGGCCCCAGGCCCATTTTGGGGTGGGGAGGAGCCGAGAGACAGGGGCTTGGACAGGCGAAGCTCGTCTGGCAGCGGACCGCCAGCCCATTCCAAGATTAGGCAGCTTTAGAGGCATTCTGCTAATGCCCTGTCCATTTCGCCTCCACGATCCTCCACAGCGTTCCACCAATGTCTCCATGCGTAACTTTCAACTGGATATCCCCAGACGCTGGAGCCCGAGCGGGACCTGAAGTTTCAATCATAGCAGCGCATATGGATGGCATTATTGTCGCTCTTAATCATGGAAGTCGTCTCCATGGCTGCCCCACATGTGTCACCCTTATCAAACAGCTGTGTCAGGCTCATTTTTCAGGTGTTTCACCAGATACTTTAGGAAACTTGGTCGCACCATGCTGTGTTATCGACCTAAATCTACGTCAATCTTTTGTTCACATAGGGAAATCCTTTCAGCGCTTCTTGCTCACCTCCTTTGGTTACTACTCTGCGCCCTCACTACTAACCAGGCAAAATATGATACTACAGTGCTACACGTTATTCTTGCCAAAAGGAATTTTTTAATTGGTTTGAAGCCTGAGTCCATTTGGGGGCTGTGTCGCATGCCACCCTCTAGCCTGCCGCGTGCTGCCGCCTGATGCCGTCTCTTTATAGTGTCAGGGTCAATTATTGGATGTTTTAGATGCTATCCAGCCTCTTTGGTCACTCATCGCCATTGCGTTGCCCAATATTTTGGCATAATGGTGCGATTAGCAGCCTCAGGGCACCATGCATGCTGCCCCTGCTGTTCCGTCCATTCCGTGGTGTTTCCATCTTTCTGAGGTCCAGGTGTTTGGCCAAGTTCCCTGTGCAGACCCCTTGGGCCCTTAAAAAAATGCTCGAGTCTCCCATGACTTTAATGGGGTTCGTTATCGAGACGAGCACTCGCTCGGGAGAAGTTGTCTCGATAACGAGCACCGAGCATTTATTGCTCGCTCATCTCTAATTATGAACTATGTGCAAGCTCTGGCTTCACCTTCCTTCCCCTGGAGAAGTTTTATTTTCTTAAGGTTTCTCCTGCATGCCTTCTGACATATATTTTTATTTTTCAGGTATAGAGCTTATGAGGGCTGTGTTTCTGTGTTGTAACATCCTATGCAGCATTGATACCTTACCTTTAATTTGGACAGTACTACCTGGGGAAACCAAATTTATATAAGTTTATTGTGTTTAATACATTTTCACAATTTTTTCCATATATAGACAAACAATAACTTTTTCTACTATGTCGTATGGATCGTGTAACGTGTTAATTTTTAAGGGACAAGCCAACACTTCTCATTAATACCATTTTTATGTGTTACAACACTGGTGATTGGGCATTTTTCAGTTTTTGTGGTTCACCGAGGGAAATACAGGTAGACCCTGACTAAGGACAGATGACCCCTACTTACTTACAGCCGAACCCTAGTTACAGAAGGACCTCTCTGTCCATTGAGACCTCTGGTGAAGCCTCTGGATGCTTTGCTCCCATTACCAACACAAAGTTAGAAATATAATGGTCAAAAAAATCAAAAAGTCTGGAGCTACGATTATAATTATAACAGCTCAGACGGACATACAAATTCAAATTAAGAACAAACCTATCCCATACAATAACCCGGGGTGACTGTTTTTGATTTGATAAATTAGAATTTCTGAAATGAGATGATACCGAACAGTTTATGATTATGTTTGTTATTTGGTTTCTAACCCCTAGGGTACTATGCCGTCTGCCAAGGTATCATTACCATGCTTTGTGGACAAGGAGTAAAACCACACATTATGTACAGTACCTGCTTAAGCAGTCTACTGACAGGGCCTTCACAACAGAACATTTAGAGGCAAGAGCTAGGCTTTCTATTACTGTGAATATGGAAGTTGACAAAATTGCAAGTTAATATTTGTACACGTTGCGCCCAAAGGAATGGTTACTGTATTTGCATGAATATTAGCCAAGGTAAAATATAAGTAGGAAGCAGATATGGCCCAGAGGTATGAAACTAAAGAAGGAAGGCAAATCCAGCTCAAAAAGCCGCAAAAATATATCCCAAGTAAGTTCAAATGCTATCTGATGCTTTACGCAGTGATTTGAATTGAAAAAAAACATAAGAAACAATATGATGCTTGCTCTCAAACAGTTGTCAAAGGATTAGTCACACAACTAATTGTAGTAATGCTTACCTGGAACTGGGACAAGTAAAGTAGTGATGTTGATCTAAAAGATAATATCATTAACTATGCAAACTAAACTGGTTCTCAGAGAATCAAGATTTATTGTCTTCGAATATTCATCTTTTGGAAAGTTAGAAGAAATCAAAAACATGAAAGGAAAAAGAAAAAAAAACTCTTGAATATAGCCTTGTTTAGACCTGAAGTCTATAACAACTCCAACATATTACATTACTAATTGCTCTGTTTAATTGGACTGTGTATTAATCCAGTCCTCAGCAACTGTACATTTATAAATGTGTCTATTTTGTGTGCTGCTCTTTCTTTCCAGAGTTACACATATTTTCTTTTCTGAAGCTGCTTGTCAAAAATCTTTCTAAGCAGCGAAAGTGGGCAAAGTCTAACCTCTTCCTTTCTTTGCCCTAGATTAAGTTAGTTGCATTTTGCCCACAATCCTATGATACCTTTTGTTCTCTCATGAATGATATTAGATTCTGCTGTATATATTGATAGTCTGGTAGCTTTGAACACATGAGGTGTATGGAATACATAGTGGAGACCGCAATGAATTAGTTAGAGACAAATAGTGTGTCTGTGGGAGCACTAAGAGTAAAAACTGACCTGCTGTGAAAATAGTGTCCACAGAGCAGGGGCTGAGTGGAGGAGACTGTCAGGAGTGATATAGCTTATGGTACAGAGAGCAAACAGAGAGAAGTTGTCCAGGACATCAAGACTGGGGGTAGGGGATAGAGAGGGAACAAGCAAGGGCCCCCTGCCTTCACTATTCCTTACAATACCTAAACAACTTTATATGAGAGGGGTAAGGTAATGACTCAGTGGCTCTCGGTAGGGACTATTTGTCTGATACTGGCAACAATGAATCCAAACCTTACAAGAAGGACCAGACTTGCACACAATATGTTTACAGAAAAGTACATATCTTTATTGCAAAATATCATGAAAATACAAATAGAACAAATGCAGAAGTGCCAGCTTATGCTGGGAGGGCTAAACATAAACATCTGGGGGACGTGATTGTAACTCAAATTTTTTTTTTTGTGTATATGAAGATTTTTGTAAGTTTGTGGGTTCCATCTAGGTGCCAGATAAATGCATATTAGATCTTATAAACATGTAAAAACACCCAATCATGCATAGTAGTGGACACAGTCCAATTGCAATAATTAACCTGCACAAGGATTCTCACGCTGCCAGCGTGACTGACCATCCCAACGCCACTTCGGCCAATGCCTTCGTCCAGGCACTATTACTATTCTTTGCAGCAGATGTTTTCATCGACAGAACTGCACAAGACTCAAGGTTCCCCTGTAGGTAGCACAGAGAGCAGCATCAAATTGTGGTAGAGAGAAAGCATCATCAATGTGGTCGGCAATAAGTGCAATTGTCTGTAAATCTAGCAAAAGCAACTTTTTTTTACCTATACAAAAATTTCAAAATATACTGACATATGAATTGTTGAAACCACTTTTGTTGTCACATTGTAGAATACGTTTCTTTGTAAACTACAATATGTGGGTTGCACATATAGAAAATTGAAACACAAAACATATTAGTGAAGCAAATCTAAAAACACCTTACCAGCAAGGGAATATAGCAGGTCTGCAAAAACATTTTGGGATGTTCTCTAGCAATATACATCTATGGGATGGTTACTATAGATTATGCCCCTACTAACGATATCGGGCTGGTGCAGTAGTTAAAACCTTACACGATAATGATCAGAGAAAGACCCATAATGTGGCATTTGTATATGTAATCTCTTGGGCTTTATCTAAAGTGATTTATATCTATTTTATAATTTTTTTGTCTCTTCTTTGTGTAGGTATATTCAACTTGTGTATTGCAATGTGTAACCCTTTTTCTGTTTATATTGCAAATGTACAAGGCTTCTGTCCCTAGTTTTGTGGCAGAGGAGGCTGAATGCTTCTACAATTTCCTGCAGATGGACTGTGCTGCCTTTGGTTTCATTCGAAAACCCAGTGAACCTACAGAGAATTACATGGCTCCCCAAACCATCACTTATTGTGAAAACTTCACACAGACTTCACCAGCTGGATTGTTGGCTATCTCCACTCTTCTTTAGACTCTGACGACCCTTATTTCCAACTTAAATACAAATTAACAATCCTTATTAGGCTAGGTTATCTAGCTATCCTGTTTTTCTACTACATCTTTAAATCCACTACACCTTTCCATTAACAGGGAGCCTGTCAGGAAAACCACCCCAAAACTAAAGATATTTTCCATAAATGCCCTATGTTTTAAGCATTGACTCTATCTCCTAACATTGTCTTTAATGCTATAAATTAAAACACAATCAGGTCCTAAAGGTGTGAGCAAATGAATGAAAATGAGATCTAATGCGTCATTATCATATTTAGCATCCACAATTTATTGCGTTCAGGCCCGCCGACACCTCCCACGTGGTGACTGACAGGCTGCGTATAATGATGTGACACTCCTGGTTGCTGTATATTTCTATTTTTGGTGCTTCCTGGCTCTGGACAGCCATACAATCCCTGGAGCTCATGTGTGTCTATGAGAAACTCCTATGTCACATGACTGAACACTTGTCTTGTATAATGATGTGACACTCCTGGTGATGGATCTTTGTCTCAGCGCATGCTTACGTCCCCTCTTTGTCTCTCTCATCTCCCCTTCTTCCGCGTCTATTGTATCTCTTATACTCGTTTCACCTTCCCATCCCTTACTTCTATTAATACCGCTATGCTTACTTCGTCTGGCCTTTCCGCTGTTTCTTTCGTTTTATGCCACGCGTCTCTTTCCAGCACCCAATCTTCAGACGTACTAGCATCATACCAACCTCTCTGGTTACCTTTTCTTTATTCTCCTATCTTATTTATTGCTCGCCAGCGTTTCGGCGTTGTCCCATTTCTCTTCGTTCCGTCTTCTTTCTATTTTACCCTTTTTTGCCCCACCTTACTCATTTGATTTGCTTACCTTTTTTACTCTTACACTCTTTTCCTTTTTGGCCCCCCTGTTCCTATGGACACTCCCCTATATGCCCTTCCCCCCCTCCTATATGTGGCGTCTGTTCTTCGGACGGCCCCTCTGCAGCATGTGTGGATATGATAACTCCTTTTACACATGACCGACAGTCGGCAGAATGATGTGACACTCCTAGTTGCGCGGTACCTCTGGTGCTACCTGGTTCTGGCACACCCTCCCAGTCGGTATGGTATAGCCAAACTACAGGACGAGCCAGGGTGTACGGGGGAGAGAGGGGAGGAGGAGAGAAGGGAGGGGTTAACAGGTTTTGGCCTCAGTTTGGGGCTCCTACTCCATATACCTCATTAACTAATAAAAATTGATTTTTTAGAAGTGATTAATGGACAAAATTAAATAGATTAAACTTTGACATGGAATCCTTGTGAGCTGCTATAAAGGTTGTGTTGTGATGTCAGAATTTTATTCCAGATCCGATTGACAGATGTCCTTTATATGCTTAATACAGACCTTTTTGAACAGCAGCTTTCTAAGCAATGACCTTTTGTGGCCTACAATCTATGGAGTGTGTGAATGACTGAATACGACATCTGTCCAGTTACTATCTTTCCCGATCATTGCGTACCTTCTTGAACCAAGACTAAGGGACATTTTTAAAATGTAGGTGTTTGGGGTTAATTACTGCCAATTTTCTGGATCATGACCTGTTGGGTTTTCTTGGCTGTAGCCATTAACCATCAACATAACATAAATAAACACTTGAAAATTATTTACTCTGTTTTTAATGAAGTCATTATAATAAAGTTACATTTATCACCCCCGCGACTTTATTTACATTCTAATAACCTTTGGAGGAATCACTTTTTTATGTGCTTATTTGGAGTGTCTAAATCTTCTTCTTTATAATATTGGGAGGACTCCCCCACATTTCAGCAACGGACCTGATGGATTGCACCCATTTAATTAGATGCTGCTTGGACTTTCCGCAACGTCTCAATATATTTAGATATATACAATCATAAATATTATTTATTCAATGAGCTTTACTTTGCCTACACCTGCTTGTAGGATGGAGCGGAAACCACAATTCTCACGCGCGGCATATATTTCACATAAAAATGAATAGATCTCTTATATATTTTTTAAAGCCACCCATATTTCAAATTTAGAAAAGACATTGTTTATATATTGTTTTGCCCCTTTTTTCCTGTTATGATATGGGCCACTACACTAAAGGTATTTTAACCTCCGATGTAAACGGTACATTAAAAATGTACATTTATTTCCCTAAACCAGCCCCCATTAAATCCTTTGAAATACTTCATGTCAACACATTGACTTTTTTTTATCTGGAAAAATTTGGTAGAAGTGTTAAAAAAAAGATAGCGTTAGAGTTTTGCAATCACCAAAAACAGCCAGGGGGTAAAATAAGTGAAATAAAATATGATGAAGCAACCATATGCAGCAGATGATTAGAAAGTGTTTGACACCAGATGAATGTATGTTGTTACCTAGGAAATCCGGTTCTGAGTCTGTGACTTAGATGACTGATTACTGTTTTGTGTTTTTTTATTTTTTTGTTTGTCTGATCCCATCGTTGTGTTGGGGGTTTTTTGTTGTGTGTTTTTGGTCCTTTCTTTGGTGTGTTGTCTTATTTTTTTTATTTTTTTTCTTTATGATCAGTTCACACACAAAAACAGTATTCTGTCCTTCCCTTTGGCAGCCCCTTACTTGAAAATTGTAACATTATGACATGGAATTTGTGATATTTGTTGTTATTCCCTATTACATATTTGGGAAGATTTACCCTTGATTATTTCAGTCCTTTATTTAAAATGTTTTGTTTCTCAGCTTTTGTTCTATTGTATTTTTTAGGAATTAAAGGGAACCTAAGAAAAATGTTTAAATATAAAATATCACCTCAATGCTTTGGAAACATTCTGTTCACATTCGGCCCCTATTTGTAGATCAATCTTAATTGGAGAGTTTTGGAACAATATGCCCTACTGTATTTTTGCTTTTGTTGCTTTCATTATCCTCCCTCCCATCCACCCTATCCATCAATAGACTATTTTAGTGAATTCGTCGAATGCCGGTTGGTGATTAGAGCTTTACAACAATGATAATTATGCGCATCCAATTAGTTAATAATTCTTATGTTACCCTAAAGTCCATATTTAGGGTGCTGAAATATTAAACAATACTTGATCAAATGTGATCTTTCTTTCCATCTGTTTCCACTCATATGCCCCTTCATCCCCCTCCACCCCACCTACCACCCAAATCCAAGGGATTTCCACCAATAAATCATCCAAGGTAGACCGTGGTCTTGGTGTGTGAGATTCAAACAACATCTTTTCCCCTCCTTCTCGTCTTTTTCACGTCTGCAGATACATTGAGATTTAGAATAATAATTTTGATTATGTATCTTTTAAGTATCCATGGCCCCCCCATTTTCAGAGTAAGACTCGAAAGAGCACAACCAATCCTCTCCGCTCTTAGCAACATCAAGGGGAGTGTTCCACACATACTAACCCGACCCCCTCCCCCCCCTGTATGCACCGTAGTTTGTCACCTGCTTTTATTCTAAAACACACTAGGCGAAGTTGGTGACTTTTCCCTGTCTTGTACCGTCACTCCCCCGTTTCCCCTGCCCTCTCCCCCCCCCAATTGTTGAAGAATGGTCGTACTGCGTCCTCACTAGCAGTTTAAAACAACCAGCGCAGTATAATATTCTGAAAGCATGCCGCGTTCAACAAAAAACATAACACCCTGCATTATAATATTCTGAAAAGTATGACTACGTTACAAACACTTGCAGTAATAAATATTTGAAAATTATGCTTGCTGTTCCCTCATGCATTATAATATTTCTGTTCTCCAGTTACAATATAATAAAGGAGGAGAATGAGAGTGCGATGGTGCTAGTCTGAATGATGACATACTTTCAGCAGGAGAAATTGAAGATTGGTGCTGTTCATCGAAGTTTTAGAATCCTTGGAGCTCCGGTCATAGTGAAAATATTTTTCTCTATTTTGTGGACTTTTTCAAAGACTGTGTGGACCGGTCTTATATCCGTGAGTAGCTCCTTAAGGGGCAAACTGTGCACCACAAACAACTGTGTTTTTATGCATTTAGAAATGCTGTAATTACTAAGAGGTTCTGGTTTCGTAGGATGCAGTGCTGTGTTTACAAGCACAATGCTAGCGCGAGTGGGCAGGACTTGGCCAGAATGCGTATGTTTTCCTGTAAACGCATGCGATCAGTTACCGGCACCCATTGTCTTGCTTTCAAACAATACAACATTTGGTGTATATTTCAGATGTATCATGCACCAGTATCCTGGCACAGGCTATAGTAAATCTAGCACCCCCACTTCATCACACCCACTTTTCAAAAAAGTGTCCAGTGGGGAAACGACTAGCCCTGTGCATATACAAAAGTTTTCAGACCCCTTTACATTTTTAACTCTTTGTTTCATTGTAGCCAATTGGTAAGATTATTAAGGTTAATTTAATTACACAGTGTACATTAATGTACCCTCTGCATCCCATCTTGACAGAAGAAAAAGGAAATGTAGATATTTTTGCTCATTTGTTAAACAAGATAAACTGAAATATCACATGGTCAGAAGTATTCAGACCCTTTGCTTAGTATTGCGCATTTTGCGCTAGTACAGCCATTAGTCTTCTTGAGAATGATGCAACAAGCTTTTCACACCTGGATTTGGGGTCCCACTTTTATTCTTGCTTTCAGATCCTATCCAGTTCCATCAGGTTGGATGGTGAATGGCTTCAGAGTGGTTCTGGTTGTTCTGCTTCACTATTTTAGCTGTGTGCTTTTTCATGGTGGAAGGGGAAACTTTGACCCAGTCTGAGGTCCAGAGCACTCTGGAAGAGGTTTTCATCCAGGTTTTCATATCTCTGTACTTGGTCCCTACAGTTGAAAAACACACCCACAGCATGATGCTACCATGTTTCACTGTTGGAATTGTATTTGGCAGGTGATAAGCAGTGTCTGTTTTTTTACACCGATAACTCTTAGAATTAACAGCAAAAATTCGATCTTCATCTCATTAGACCAAAGAATCTTATTTCTCATAATCTGAGAGTCCTTCATGTTTTTTTTTGCAAATTGTATACTGGCTTTCATGTGTCTTGTACTGAGGAGAGGCTTCTGTCGGCACACTCTGTTATGAAACCATTAACTGGTGGCGGGCTGCAGTTGACTTTGTGGAACTTTGCCCATCTCCTTACTGCATCTCTGGAGCTCAGCCACAGTGATCTTTGGGTTCTTCTTTACCTCTTTCACCAATGCTCTTCAGCCATGATTGCATAATTTAGTTGGACAGCTAGGTAAAGAACCTTCTCAGGGAGGATCACAGGGAAATGGACAGCATGTGAGTTAATATCAGTGTCACAGCAAAGGGTCTTGTCAGGATCAGTGGATCCTCTGGACCACCGCGGGAGATGGAACTAGCCGACACCTGGGACCGGAGCCCAAGCAGCACCTGGGTTTCACCAGAGCCCAACGCAAAGCGGGTTGGACTTGCTGCGGCAGGATACCACCAGGTCGTTCCACAGGTGCGACCAGCCCGCGGTGGCAGGAGAGGCTTCTGTCGGCACACTCTGTTATGAAACCATTAACTGGTGGAGGGCTGCAGTTGACTTTGTGGAACTTTGCCCATCTCCCTACTGCATCTCTGGAGCTCAGCCACAGTGATCTTTGGGTTCTTCTTTACCTCTTTCACCAATGCTCTTCAGCCATGATTGCATAATTTAGTTGGACAGCTAGGTAAAGGAAGAGTTGTGGTCATCCCAAACTTCTTCCATTTAAGTATTATGAAGGCCGCTGTGCTCTTAGGAACCTTTAGTGCTACAGAAATTCTCAAGAACCTTCTCAGGGAGGATCACAGGGAAATGGACAGCATGTGAGTTAATATCAGTGTCACAGCAAAGGGTCTTGTCAGGATCAGTGGATCCTCTGGACCACCGCGGGAGATGGAACTAGCCGACACCTGGGACCGGAGCCCAAGCGGCACCTGGTTTTCACCAGAGTCCGCCGCAAAGCGGGTTGGACTTGCTGCGGCAGGATACCACCAGTTCGACCACCCGTGACAGGTCTGAATACTTATGCCCATGTGATATTTCAGTTTCTTGCAAAAATATATACATTTCTGTTTTTATCTGTCAAGATGGGGTGCACACTGTACATTAATGAGCAGAGAAAATTAGTCTTCTTATCTTACCAATTGGCTGCAATTTCACTGAAAGTGGTCTGAATACTTTCCGTATCCACTGAATATACAGTACAGACCAAAAGTTTGGACACACCTTCTCATTCAAAGATCTTTCTATATTTTCATGACTATAAAAATTGTAGATTCACACCGAAGGCATCAAAACTATGAATTAACACATGTTAAATTATAAACTTAACAACAAAGTATGAAAAGACTGAAAATATGTCTTATATTCTAACTTCTTTACAGTAGGCACCTTTTGCTTTGATTACTGCTTTGCACTCTCTTAGCATTCTCTTGATGAGCTTTAAGAGGTAGTTACCTGAAATGGTCTTCCAACAGTCTTCTAGGAGTTCCCAGAGATGCTAAGCACTTGTTGGCCCTTTTGCCTTCACTCTGTGGTCCAGCTCACCCCAAACCATCTCGATTGGGTTAATGCCTGGTGACTGTGGAGGCCAGGTCATCTGGCATAGCTCCCCCTCATTCAACCGCTGCCGGGACCAGATCACCTATTACAGCCTCTATCGCCTGCAGAACATCCCCCTAAGACGCCAAAACCTCTGCAGCAGAACAGAACCTCCCCATAAGTGCCAATACCTGGGTTAAGCTGCTGATAACTCTTCATGAATGTAGAATTGCAGGGTGGGGGAAGCTATGTGAGGATGATGCGTATGAGTTCAGGCGAGCTTAAGACTTGCACAAAGGACACTAACAGGGGTTTAGCAGAGTGTGAGGAGACACTGGGGGGAGGGAGCTACTTATCTCTGGCTGATCCGGCTGCGGACTCCTCTTCTCCTTGGACTCCTTTCGTCAAGTCTACGGAGGTATGAAGTATGCAGCTCTCTGGTCGCCTGTATGACTCCCGCGCTGTACATCCGCCCCGGGATTGGCTGCAGGCGCCAGTCTCCTCCCTCCCTCTCTCACACAAGGAGGGAGACTGCTGCAGGGAAGGAGAGGCGCGCCTGAATTAACAACCCGCGGACTGCGCGGCTCTGCAGAATACATTCAGGGGGCATCATAACTACAGCCGGGGGACAAAGCTGGTCTGGCAGGCATATTGCAGTTGCTGCGGCTGTGTTAAGCCCCTGGATAGGCAGCCCCGGCTTGTCGAGCCAATGCGGCCATCAAAAGAGCCATATCTGTGATCGCGGCCATAGGTCCGACCCATGCCCTATAAACTATCCTGTGGCAACTGAAATTGCATATATCAGCACTGATAGAGGACAGGTTGGAATTATAGTGTGAAACTGTAGATTTTGTTTTTAACAATGAATGAGAGAAGTGGTATTTGTTATCTGAGTATATTAAGAATTTTGTTTGGTGGGAATACCCTTTAACACACTGCAGAAACATTCAAAGCCAAAATGTAATTAAAAACAGCATAAAACGCAGTGGTCAAAGGCAATTTTATCAGAATGTCGTAGAATTATATTATATCTATGTAAATTGTACGCCCATTTCACAACAACACAGAAAGCTTAGTTCTTCTCAATAACCAATAAGTGGCATTCTAATTATATTGTATACTTTTTTTCTCAGATAAAAAGTGTATTCTTCTTCCTGTCATATCTTAAAACTTGTAGAAGCTCTCAGTAGGATCTGAAATCTGATCTATGACCACATTTTTATTCGTAAGCCAAAATTTTTGGCTGAGTGTATCTCTTTTGGATGAAAGTTGAAAGTATTTAAGGTTTTAATAGGTAAAAAAAGTGAAAATATTCAATTTTAATAGGTATCAGGATTCAATATTCCCATTGGTATCACATTGCAACTCACTAAATTGACTTTAATGCAGTTATGCATTGGCTTGTCTCAATATAACATGATTAGCGCAGAAAAGAGAGAAGAGAGAGGAAAACAGTTATTTGGACAGAATAGTTACGGTGTGTCCTGTTGGGAGCCTAAGGCACTGGTTGCTGGCATACTATTCATTTCATTTCTAGTGTTGCTGATCTTTTACTCTAATACAAATATAGAGAACACCACATGATAAAATACAAGTAAAATACGTTAATGATTCCTTTGATATACTGCTCTCAAATACCAAAATATCATTTTTTAGGTATAAATTTTATGCACTTGGGCTATAGCCTAGGGGCAATAGTGCTAACAGGAAAAAAAGTTCCTTTAACTATATGAATTGACTCTTCGCGTCGTCCTGGCTCCTGTGTTGGTTTTGACCGGAGCCAAGATTTGCCACAAAAAAAAAAAGATCAGTTTTTCTGGCTGGGAGATAACACCTGGGTTGTGAGTTCTGGGGAGCTCTGTTTGGTGACAAATTTGCATCTGTGATCTCTCGTAGGATCTGTCTCAGGTGTTAATGGAGCGCGGCCACCTAAACCAATTGGTTAGTAGTGTCGTTGGGACTCCATTTGTAACTTCTAGTGAAATAGATCTTTGTGAGATCTTTGTGAGATTCTAGATTACTCTGGGTGATTGATTTTACTGGAAATACTAACCTTTTGCGTTAACCTTGCTCCTTATACCTTCTTCTATCAATTTTATCTCATGCCATCTTGATTTGAACTTTGGTTTGTTTGGCTTTTTTCGTTACCTTTTTGTTCTGTATATGCACTTTGATCCATGGTGGAGTCCACTGCCAGTTGTACTGCAGTATGCACAGCCCAGAGCAAGTAGGTAGGGGCAGAGGTTTGAGGGAAGCTCACAGGTTCCCCTCCTGTCTTGAAATTATATTGCCAAAAACAACAATACACGCTAACTCAAACAACTGCCTTATAGATTGTGGCCTCTTGTTTGATCACATTACTAAGCGTGGACTTTGTGGACTTTTGGCAAAGTCTACTGTAGACAAAGCCCCTAATCCTTATTATAGGCCTTGTTTATGTTCCGTCGGTTGTATTTCATATTGCTATGTATGATTTTTTTCTACCCTAACCGAACAAGGAAAAATAGTAAAAAAGTCTTTCAGTCTCCTTTCATAGATGTCACTAAAAACAATTGTATGTTTAATTATCTTTTCTGTAGGATGATGTATTGACCGAGATTAAACTTAGTTTCATATTCTCATTGTTTCAAAGTCTTGTGTCAGCAATGTTAACTTAATGACATGCAATGATGATCTCAATAGGCATCTGTGAAATTCCAGCAAACAAGAACTAATCTTTTATGAGCAAGCTTGCTAACAGGGCAATTTGCCAATTATAAGATGCGAGCCGGCATATTTAGTTGGATTTATATCCTTGGCGATTTGTTCTTCTTTCATCAACTAGTGTTATTTGAGGGATAACACCATAGGAGAGGTACCTGCAACATATCATTGATCTGCTTTTATTCATTTACATGACAAGGTCTATCAAATTAGTGTATAAGTATTCTTCGCATGTAATCTGCTAAATTTGAGGTTATGTGACTTTTCACTATCACGTCAGTCCCGCACAAAACTAGAATGACAGGTTCCTAGATCTGGTTTACTGTAAGCCAAATAAATGTTGATGTGTCATAGTATTTGTTTCGCATTAAGTTATAATTACTAGGCTTTTAATTTAGAATACTAACATTGTGTCCGTGTACATGTATGTCATGAAGAAAGAATAGCAGAAGCGCCAAACCATACTCTGACCACAACTACCTTAGATATTTTAGTATATGTATGTCTATACTAATCACTGTAAGAAGGAGACTTTAGAAATGATAATTAGAGTGTTTTAATCTGGGACATTAACTGATATGTCAGTGAGAGTCCGGTGAATATTGGTCCCAATTGACCAAACTCGGAATCCTCAACAACATTTGCCTTTCTCTCTATGCAAATCTCTTAAAGGTTTAATAAAGTAGGACAAGCAAGCCTACAACCTCTATAGAAGTTCAAGTGAGAGAAAAAGCTGCTGTTTTATTATCTTGACTTTATCAGAGAGTAGCAAATATGGAAAAACCTCTGTGAAACAGGGCATTACAGAATGATGCTACAATGGCCCACTGTTGACTCAGACTTCTTAATAACCAAACATGCACAAAAGGTGCACTCTTGGTGGAGTTGGAGCAGGACCTGGTTGACCATATGGATGGGAATGAAACGTAACCTGTTAGAATCGTCATTAATCCACGTATCAAGCTTTGGACATGTTAATGTCATAGAGTGATAAGTAATTGTCACACATTACAGATAATGACAAGAGGGAAGTGGTTGATGAAATGATTAACAAGACCCTCTGAACAAACGGGTGGGTCATTGTAGTTTGTAATGTTACCAAGCAATTTGTATAAATTTAAGCATTGCATGTTTCTTTTGTTGTAAAGTTGCCAGAGAGAACTCTGCGAAGAGGTTGGGTTAGCTCTTCTAGTGTGCTTAAATTCCTGACTGGAACAGGCTGTGGGCCCATCTGTACACATTTAAGGCTTCAGTCCGTTCCAATTCTTTAAAAGTTATGACTTTATTTACGTTTTTGTCAAACTGGCTTTAAGGATATTTATACATAGATAAAATAAGCTGTTCATCGAAAGATCAATCAACTGTTTGGTGAACAAACGGGATTGAAAGCTCTCCTTTCCTTTTAGACATTTCTTTTTGGTGAATTTTAATAAATTACTGTCCTAGATTTTGTGGGTGGAAAACACTTTAAAATATTAAAAATTTTAAAAAAAAATATAAATGTGGTCCTTTTGCAACAGAATGCTGGTGCATTGTTCTAAGATCTTCATGTTGCATTTCACAAACTTACTATAGTTGTACAGATGGGGTGTAGTTGGTGATCTGACACCATACCTCAATCTGTCTATGGCTTTTCTTTTAAATTCTAATATGGGAGACATGGAAAGGTTCCATAATCTAATAGACTTTTATTTGCACTTTTTCATAATCAAAGTCCATTAAACATTACAGTAATAGAACATTCAGTACGATGTGAAAGTCCACAGCCGGTTTCCAAAAATCCCCATTTTGGATTGAGACTTTCATGCTACCAAAATCTAAACAGGTATCTGTAAGGTTTCGGGATCAATAAATTTTTAGGACAGCAGAAATGTGATCATGGGGCCTCCTGCCCGTACCCTGGACATGAAATTTCAGTCAAAGTTCAGGTCGGGTTTTAGCTCAACTCCCCCACACGGCATGGTGCAGGTGGCAAATGTGAGGCCCACATACGTGACACCATTTTCTGCCTTTCCTGATTGAAAAAACAGGGATGTTGCTACCTTGGAAAGTGTCATGTGCGTCGCTATTCAAAAGTCTCCATGACCTTGCAAGACAACATTTAAATAGTTAAATATCGGGGATGATACCAGACCTGATCATAAACTTGATTGTTGGGTTGTTTTTAATCTATCCAATGTTTCCATACTTTTTCATTGTTGACATGAACCCACTGTTGGAATGTTAAGCTTTTCGACCACTTTTCTGGCTGAAAATTTACAAGCTGACTAAGCTAGAGCTGTTAGAAAATTAGCAAAATACTAAAATGAATCTACCATATTGAATCCTAGTGGGAAAGGCTGCTCACACATGTTGATTCTGCATCACAAGAAACAGAACATAAGTTTGTCAAGGGTTCGATTTAGTACATGAGGGACACAAGACCAATCTCTACCTTTGTGCCCAGGAATAACAGCCAATTTCTTATAGATTTTGGAGAAGAAGTAATTTTTCTCAGGATGCAAAATTAAGCATCTTACTGAAGAATATTAGCAATTTTTGAGGTTTGGCAATTGTACTGCAGTAAATGGTATGTACAAAATTTAAAAATCCATTTTTTTTTTAACTATGTGGAAATGATTTGCACGGATTATCTGTTAATCTGAGATAAGCCCAAGCCAGCAGCTGAAACATCTGTAAGGGTTCCAGATATAGGCACCTTGGGAATTATGTTTCCCATCTCATCAGCATTTAGAAATCCGCTTGCCTTGATTATGGGTTTAGTTTGCTTTGGCTACGTAATAGTAATAAAGTGCCTGGTTGATCATTTAAGGGGTTGTTCAGGGTTTTTATAGTGATGGCCAATCTCCTTATGGACATCAATTTTGATTTAGTGAGGGGCAACTGTGATCAGTGTTTTGGCTTGACAAAATTAAGAGCATAGAGCTGGAAGCGTTGGTTCATTCTATGTATAGCGGCCAGCAGCCCAAACACAGAGACATCAATCAAATTTTTGAGCAACCCATTTAAGGTTTCTAACCTATTAAGCACCGTCTTTTTTAAATTTTGTAATTCTCTTTTTTAATTCCCACCTTCAAAAAGCACATCTGGCTTGAAGTTCATAGATTTCCAACCCATGAAAAGCAGCTATTAAAATTATGGGGTTCTACCTCTCAGTTCTGCTATTGCTTTATTTTGCCTTTGCTTACTTTTTGCTTTACCTGGCTATGTACCTTTGTCTTTGCTGAGCACTTACATAGGAGGAGCAACATCCAGTTGTCCCCTTGGTAGTATAGTACAAAGTAGGTAGGGGGGTTGTGGTTAGTTGAGTAGGTTGATTCTTTTTAAAGTTCGATATGGTGGAATTGGGAGGATGCAGAATTTGTCAGATTTTTTTTTAGAGTGTCTCGGAACTTCCTGATGTCTTTTGCTCTTCAGATTTTTCATTTCAAATTAGCTTGATGGCACTAGATGGTGGATATTAGAGTTTTTCATTAAAAGTGTACAAAAGTTGCCGATTGTTCACAAAAGGTCCTAAGTTTTTCACAACCTGGGACTGCACCTAAATTTTCAACTTTACAAAATCAAACTTCTTAAAATCTATCAATTCTGGAAATTTAAGATAAATCGGAGTAGTAGGCTGAAATGGAAATATATTGTTGGGCGGAAAAAAAAGTGCCAAAAAAAGTGTACAGGTTCACAAATCAGCAGATGCGACAATCCAATTTCATTTTAAAAAAAAAAATGTTAAATGTGGTGATAAGGGGTGTTTGAAAGGAAACGGGAGCCAAAGCCCTCTCATGCCGGGTAATATTTCACCAAAAAAAAACAAGAGGGGTGAGTGGTCTACAAACTAAATTTACAATGAAAGCTGTAAAGGGAACCTGTCGACCACTAGAACCAGACATAAGCCCCCGAACGTACCTTTTACCAGCCTGTAAGTTTTCATGGTGCCTTTGAATATTTTTTATGCTTGCAGCCTCATGCCAAAATTTATTCAGCCCTTGTTTCTCTCATCGTTGCGGTCACAGAGCAGGACACAAATCAGTCATCTGCCCCTCACAGCTGGTACACCTGCCCCTCCACAAGTCCCTCGGCACTGCCCCGTGTCAGTCACAAACACTCCTGTGTAAAATTTCTGTGGTTGACGGGTCTGGGGTTGTCCACAGGTGTATCCGAGTCACCGTGATGCTCAAGTGGGGGGGGTGAGTGGCGGGTCGGGTAGTGCTAGCGCTCGCCGCACCATGCAAGTGAAGAGTTTCAAACCGAGTGCTGTGACATGAACAGGTGGCAGTGGCGATGGACACGTGGAGGGGGCGGATTTACCGGGCCAGCGGATGTGAGGGGCCAGGGATTGCTTGATTGGTTGGGTCTCGCCTCCTTGAACACATTTATTTAGAAGAAGCAGGGGCTGGCTGAATAAAGGTGTTTTTTGGGACGAAGTGCACCATAACAGAATACACATAGAACCATAAACATACAAATTACAGTCATCTAGAAGGTACGTTGGGGGCTTATTGTGTGGTTATGTGGTGAAAGGTTCCCTAAGGGAGTAGGTAACAGGACACAAAAGAAAATACTAAGATTTCAAAAGGACTATTTTAACGGTAGATGAAATGTAAAACCAAGGGTGAAGCAGGACAAACAAATGTATAGTAAACTTGTCACTGTGGAATGTCCAAAGAAAGATTGTAAGAGTAAGAAGAGTACATAAGATTGGAAAAGAAAAAAACACCCTTTTAACAGGGGTTGTTGATAGATAATGCACCAAAATGTGGCACCAAAATTCAAGTTCTGTAGTTATGACATCTAGTCACTTACACCGAGCTTGTTATAGGCCAGAACAGCTGATGTATGTCAGCCCTGAATAATTCTAAATGATGGGATGAGATTGCCGATAAATAAAGATTTGTTCAGCACAGTGTTTAAAAGGTCAATGAGTGTAGGTCACGGCATCTACAACCTACTACGTCATATGATTCTGGTGCAAAATTAATCGGCCTTATTATATTTGTAGTTTAGTTTGAAATAGTTCATATTGGACCCAATCTCAGTATATCAGTACAGTACTGGACCCAATTCTCATACTGTATAACCATTGAATGAATCAGTCCACTGACCTTATAACATTAAAAGCTCAATCTAAGCTAACTTTTAAACATAATAATTTTGTCATCATACTAGTAACGTGCCAGGTTTTATTGCCTATATGGTAGTAAAAGAAATATTCTTTAAGAGATAACATGGAAGACCAGTATGCGGAGATCGAAAGCATTGGACCATGGAAGGAGTTTATAATTTAGTAAGAATTGAAAAAGAAAGTCTGCGTTTTGCTGTCTGGTTATTCAGCTTGTGGACAAAAACCTTCCATTCGAAATATAAAAAAATCTCACCTTTTGCAACGTGATGCTAAAAGAAAAAAAATAAACCTCCCGTTGGTTCTCATTTGGAAAATACATTTGTGCCCAGAAGCAGACATTTGTATAAAAGTATGCATAATTTACAGTCGTGGGAAACAATGTGGTTTTATTTGTACAGTTTAGACTTTAGTGATACAGTGCTAAAGAAAAAAATAAGTTTACTTTAAATTACTCACTTCAGGTTATTCAATAAATGAACACTGTGTAATACATAGAAAAGTGTGCATGATTCAACGTGGGGGCTGCACAGGGGCATTACAGATGAGGGGCCCAAGATGCGCCTAATGCAAGTCTCGAGCAAAAGACTCTCGAACAAATTATAGGCATCCATTACACATGACCAGTGAACATGTGATAGGTTAAGGCCATCATTTACAATGAAACTAGTACTGCCTAAACAGTGAGGCGTTGGAGACCTCGATTACAGCAGCACTCTCTTTCATGTTGTCAGAGTCTCTCATACATGGTTATGGCTAAAGTATGAATTGGGGAACTTACCAATAAATGACTGTGGTTGTAATAGACTTTACTTCCAGGTTCCGACTTGCATGGGTGCCCTGGTATGTTTCCTTTTAAAAGGGGTGTTTCTATCTGGACATTCATCATCAGTGTTTCATTAAAACTGCCATATATAAACATTCTTCAAATTAAAAAAAAAATTACCTGCTGGGAAGTAATCACTCATAAATTGTAGTATATGGTCCTTATGAAACAAGGCTGTGTCTGGATATGGATACCCTGCGGGAGTGATGCACATCTTAGAAACAAAAGGTTTTTGTAAATGCAATGTCCAGGAGTTACATGCATGTCCCTGTGGTTATGAAAGCGTATCAGGTGGTCAGAAAGGGCTTATAGCGCAAAGTTGGCACGCTGCCAAAATGGGTGGTGGTTGTATCGAGGAAGCTCTCTCGTTTCTAAGGTCAACTGACTACATTTATGAGAAATATCTTCAGGAAATTTTTTTTAATAACATCAACTGAGAAATGTTCCATATTGACAAATGACTATTAATTGTGAATGTTAGATGGGAATACCCTTAAGGAAGGCTTGACCATTTTCACATCACTTCTGTGTTACCTTCATACTCACAGTCTGAAAGCTTTGGGGCCTTCGTGTATTGTTCAGGATTATGTTGTTACTCTGTATTGTCTCATTTCTATTTGTATATGGAGCCTATGATTTGTACAGCAGAAATGATCACGCAAACTATAAAAAGTTTATTATTATTTTCAACTTGCAGGGGGCTTTTGCATTGGGACCCAGAAACTCCAGCAATACTCGGTGACAACTACAATACTCGTACAACAGGTCTTTTACAACAGTCAGTAAAATTTTATGACGCAAAATCCTATGCTGCTGAGAAATGCAATGTTTGTAGTAGCGCAAAAATCTTTATTTTCCTTTAAAGACTACTTAGCAAAAAGCTGCCAGCCTTGAAGCGAGAAAGCCAGTTTTTATACTTTTTTTTGGCAACAGTGTTTAGGCAACTAAATGCACTAGGATTTGGCCAACAAAGCCTTTTTTCGTCAGGGTACGTGTGCATTTTTAAATATTGTCTAGTCTGGACGCAGGGGCTTGCACGTGCAGCAGAGCGTGTGTCTTACAGTATGTAACTCTAGGGTGCAATAAGTTCTGATGTACTTATCAGGCAGTTCTGGCTTTAATACGCATTTGATTCCGCTTGTAGGGGATATCAGCTTTTCTCTGGTTCCTATTTGCTTTTTTTCCATGATGTGAATTTTTGGAAGTGGTAGAAGAAACACTTAAACCATCTGCATGGAGTCTTATACTTGTTTAAGCATATTTTGTTTTGTCACTAGTCAGGCTGTTTCCTCCATACTGGGGTTGCTAAGAAGGGTCTCCAATGATTACAGTGATATTTCCTGTATAGGACTTGTGCCAAAAAAAATCAATAAGAAAACTACTAACAACAAAATGCAAATCATTTGAGGATTATAAAAAATCCTTGCTTTTAAAGGTGTACTCTCATCTGGGGCGTTTACATTTAATTGAATTCCTCTGACATATACATACATTTCTTCTATTGGGATGTCTTAAAAAAGTATACTAGGTGAAGATAAATTCCCATAAATGTAGTCATGTTGTCCCTTAGAAACTAGATAGCTGTGTCATTGGATAAGACCACCACTGTTGGAGTGGATCACATGAAACAAATAGTTTTGCCTCAGAAAGCTAGGGGCTATTGCATCCAGATTAGATACAGGCAGGACTCAAGAACATTGTCTGGCCCACCATACCAGATGCAGGTGATAGTATCCAAGAAGGACTATCTCAGTCTAAGGAACAACATGGCAACATTTATGGGACATTTTATCACATAGGTTGATTATTTTAATAACATGAATTGATAGAAAAGTATCATTTGTATTGTGTTAAATGTGTGAATGCCGGCTGGGAATACCACTTTGAGTCATGATCCATAAGGCAAAATGGTAGTACAGAGGTTAAAACGTTGTAATAATGTTATATACATAAGGAATATGAAAAACTTGTCACCTTGCTTTTTTGTGGGGGTTCTAAACCAACTTCAGGCATGGCACAGGAAATGTTTGAAAATACTCCCCAAACAAAGATGGAGAGTGGACGTGTGTGAGTCATTGGATCATGAGTAACCTAATCTTTGCAAATACTTGTCAAAAATCCTCTTATAGCCCCTATATGAATATAAAAACTAGATGTGTGTGAATTAGAGTATATTGAATTGGAGTAAGAAATAAGGGAATTTGAATGAAGAAGAAACTTATGAGACAAAAAGAGAGTCTACAGCAAAAGCATGATATAATACCATTACCTTCACCTATGGTGGATTATATGCCTTAAAAATATCCTCTATAAGAATTATTGTACTACATCAAGCTACCCATGTATTGCCTCATAACCTTTTTCCACCAAGAAGTAATTTTAGAACATCAGGCTGAAATAACATAGGACTTGTGATACATGTCTAAAATTGTAAGTTTTGTGTTATTAGGGGTGATGAAATTTGTGCTCTAAGCATTCCTTTTTTCAAAATCTGCGTTCTAAGCCGGTCTTGAGCCCCAATTTTAGAAACCCAATGTGTCTGAATCTACTATTGAATGGCCCAACTCGTTTTATGTTTATCAAGGTGACAGGGTTTTTTACCATGAGAAGAAGTGTAAATCTGTAGACTAGCCTGCCTCAGGCGTTGGCACAGTGGACGCACAGAGAGGCTTCAAGAAGCCTAGAGCCTTTTTACACCTAAGTATAACTTGATGCTTATGTTATATAGAACGGTTTCCCCTCGATCCTTCCTATACAATCCCTTCCCTTCCCTGGCTTGAACTTGATAGACATGTGTCTTTTTCAAACTGTATAAATGTAACTTGAGCATTTATATTAAGTCTGTTTACTGTTGAGTTGTTCATGTCCATAGTAGACTAAAAAAAGTAGTAAAAACAAAATACAAATAAAAAAAAATTAAATAAATAATTTTCCAAAAATCAGGGGTTTACAGGGGGTGTCTAATATAAGGATATTGCAAGTAATCGAATGCTCAGAAACAAATTCTGGAAACTTTTTAAAAATGTCAGTCGATTTGTAAAACCTTTTAATGTCTTCACTTCATCTATTGTATTGTTCTGTGTAGTACGGTATATACTCGAGTATATGCCGACCCGGTATAAGCGAGACCTTAATTTTACCACAAAAACAATGGAACGACCTATTGACTCAAAGTATAAGCGAGGTGTATATACAGCCAGTAGCCCCCGTAGTATACAGCCTGTCCAAGTAGTATACAGCCTGTCCCCATAAGTATTACAGCTGCCCTAAAAAAAGATCAGCCTGCCCCCAAAAAGTATAAGGCCTGCCCCCAAAAAAGTGACAGCCTGCCCTCCAGTATGCCTAGCGAATAATAAAAAATAAACTTTAATACTCACCCTCCGACGATACTCCCTTTGGTGCTCTACGTGGCGGCTACACGTCCTCGGAGGCGGCTCCGGTCCTCGGCGGCGGCTCCGGTCCTCGGCGGGCGGGTCCTGGTCCTCGGCGGAAGCTCACGATCCTCTGCGGCGGCTTCTCTCCCTTATCTTCCGTGCCGGAGTCGCGTCCATGCGGGATTCGCCGGCGAACGCACAGTGCGATGCGGGGGTGGTTGTCGCCGCTGATGCGTCATCAGCAGCGACATCGCTAATCAGTATGTGCGCCCGCCGGCAAGTCGCATAGACGCGACTGCCGGCACGTGAAGTGAAGAAGATAGAAGAGAGGAAGCCTCCGCAGAGAGAGATCGGGGAGCTGCCGGCCAGAGGATGGGAGCTGCCCGCCGAGGACCAGGGAGCGCGCCGAGGACTGGGAGCGGAGGGGAGTATTAAATTTTTTTTTATGAATCGTGTATTTTTTTTTAATTAACTAGTGTTATAAGCCGGGATTAGGTTTTTCAGCACATTTTTGTGCTGATGAAAAACCGGTTATACGCGAGTATATACGGTATTTATGTCCCTATTCAATAGCCTTGGTGTGTTCACAAGGATTTTGCCGCATTTGGTTTACAAACATTGCTCAAGAAATTTACAATGAGGTTATTGAAAAATATTCCCAGATTTCAGGCCTGTAGGAGTCACATTTCTAGACTGCTTCATTTTACTTTAAATAGAAAATTTATTATGGAGAAGCTCATTTATTAAAAAAAAATCTTTTATCTCCAAAAAATTGAAAATATCTTTTAAATAGGCCATTTTTGGGAGTTTGTATATTTATGATCTGAGACATCTAACGTGAATTGAATGTTATAAAATATCACGGCCCAAACACATTTATAAAAATGCAAAACTAGAATATTTCTGGGGTATGGTATAAACACTGCATTGTCCATTATGCTTGATTGCTGATCACCTGGGCCAATAAGCCTCATAAATGTACAAAGTGTGGCTGCGAAACACTTGGAGAAAGGGAAAATGGATTTTAGTGAATTACAATTCATTTAATCATTCTAATTGGAAAGAACTGTTACTCTGTGATAATGTATGATGTTACTAAAGAAAAAGTAGAAGTGGAAAATGCATAGTGACCATGAATAGTGTGATTATGGCTCATTCCTTCTAAAATCAACGTTAAAGATTATGTCAAATGAGATGAAGTCGCTGTCAGAAAACTCATTGGGGTGTTACCAGAGCCTTCCATGCTGCAGTTTCATGGCTGTTAGGACTGCTTATCCAGCATCCAGGATGGCTGCTGTAGTCTCACAGTAAGTGTACAGCCGTGAATCTGAAGCACAGAGGGGCTATGGTAATGGCCCCTGTGAGGACCTAACTCTTTACTATTTTAGAAGTAGATTTTTAAAAGAAAGGAAGGCCGTGGATTAAAAAAAATAAGATACCACAGGCAAAGGAATACATGGAATATTGAGTAGTGTCTTGGCAATTGATTAATAAAATAGCAGTTCAATAATAAAGGAGGACTGTTTTATAATAATTTAAGAAATCTAATATTATTAGATACTTGTGATTCTTTGATTGTTTGGATAGCATAATATTCTGGAAGTATATTGCGGAAAAGAAGCTGCATACACATACAGTTATGAGTATTCTAAAAAGTATGCTGCAGTACACATTGCGTAGAATATTCGGAAAAGTATGCTGCAGTTACACCTTGCAGTATAATATCTGAATGTATGGTGCAGTTCTACCTTGCAGTATAAATATTCTGAAAAGTATGATACAGTTACACTTGCAGATAAAAATATTCTGAAAATCTGCTTGTTGTTACACCTGGCAGTATTAATATTTTGAAAAGTGAAAAACCGTATGACTGCGTTTACACCTGCAGCCAGTATAAAATTCTGAAACGTATGTTGCAGGTACACCTGCCGTAAATATTCTGAAAAGTATGTTGCTGTTTACACGTTGCAGTCTTATATATTCTGAAAAGTAAGCTGCAGTTACACCTGCAGTATAAAATTCTGAAATGTAGGCGGCAGTTACACCATGCAGTATTATAATATTCTTGAAAAGTATTCTGCAGTTACACGTGCAGTATCAATAGTCTGAAAAGTATGTTGCAGTGTCACCTTGCAGTAGTATAATATTCTGAAAAGTAATGCTGCGGTTACACCTACAGTATAATATTCTGAAAAGTATGTCTGCATGTTACACCTTGCAGTCAATATTCTGAAAAGTATGCTGCAGTTACAATTGCGGGTAAAGGGGCCGGAGACAGGCAAGATGGCAGAGGACAAACTTTCCAGTACATACTAATATCTAAAAGATTTTTAGGCTGCATTCATGTGGTGCAAACTGCATTTAGAAATGCTTGTAATTACTTAAGAGGTTCTGGTTTGTAGTGGAGGCGCGTGCTGTGTTTACAAGCACCAATGCTAGCGGAGGGGAGGACTGGCCTGAAGACGTATGTTTCCTGTGAACGCATTCGATCCAGTTACCGTGCAGCACCCATGTCTTGCTTTCAACAATACACATTGGTTATTCAGATGTATCATGCACCAGTATCTGGCACAGGCTATAGTAAATCTATCACACCCACGTATCACACCCATTTCAAAAAAGTGTCCAGTGGGGGGGAGGGAAAGGAAACGACTAAGCCTGGGCCAATCAAAAGTTTTAAGACCCTTTACATTTTAACTCTGTTTCATTGTAGCAATTGGTAAGATTATTAAGGGTTAAGTTAATTACACCAGGGTACATATGTACCCTCTGCATCCCATATTGACAGAAGGAAACGGAAATGTAGACTGTTTGGCTCATGTGTTAAACAGATAAATGAAACTATCACTGGTCAGAAGTAGCAGACCCTTGCTTCGTATGCGAGAAGACAGTTTGCGTAGTACAGCATTGTCTTCTGAGAAGATTGCTTGAAAAAAGCTTTTTCACACTGGATTGGGGTTCCCACTTTAATTATTTGCTTTCAGATCCTATCCAGTGCCATCAGGTTGATGGTGAAATGGCTTCAGAAGGTGGTTAGTTGTTTGTTCACATTTTAGCGGTGGTTAGGGTCATTCATGGTGGAAGGGAAGGAAACTTTTGACCCGTCTGAGGTCCAGCGCACTCTGAAGAGGTTTTCATTAGTTTTCATATCTATGTACTTGCTCCCTACAGTTTGAAAAACACACCGCATGACTGCTACTTGTTTCACAGTTGGAATTGTATTTGGCGGGTGATTAAGCAGAAGGTTCGTTTTTTTAACCGATAACTTTAGAATAACAGCTCAAAAATTCGATCTTTCGTCTCATTCGACCAAAGAATCTTATTTCTTATAACTGAGAGTCCTTCATTGGTTTTTTTTGCAACTTGTATACTGGCTTTCATGTGTCTTGTGTACTAGGCAGCGGCTTCTGTCGGCACACTCTGTTATGACAACCATTCACTGGTGGCGGGCTGCCAGTTGACTGTGGAACTTGCCCATTCTCCTTACTGCATTGGAGCTCGCCCAGTGACTTGGGTTCTTCTTTACCTCTTTCCCAATGGCTCTTCACCAGGATTGCATAATTGTTGGAACAGCTAGCGTAAAGAACCTTCTCAGGGAGGATCACAGGGAAATGGACAGCAGTGAGTTAATATCAGTGTCAGAGCAAAGGGTCTTGTTCAGGATCGTGGGTCCTCTGACCACCGGGGGGGATGGTGGAAACTAGCCGAACCTCCCCCCCCCCGTGAAAGGAGAGCCCAAGAGCACCTGGGTTTCAACAGGAGCCCAACGCAAAGGGGTTGGATTGCTCGGGCGGATACCACCAGGTCGTTCCACAGGGGCGACTAGCCCGCGGGGGCCGGGGGGTGGCAGCGAGGGTCGGAGGGGGGTGGTTTTTTTTTTTTTCAAACCCCTTAGCAGAGGGACGTCCGAGTCAGGTCAAGGCACCAGGTAAGGCAGGCGGAAGAGATATTTGCAACGTCAAGTCAATAGTCCTAGGTCAGCAGCACGGGAGGCCAGGCCGGTGGGGAGCGGGAACACAGGCACACGAAACACAGCAACACGAGGAAACCGGGTTAGCACAGGATCAGGAGCGGGAGGAACCACAGGAATACAAAGGAGGAACGCAGGAATACACCAGGAACGCAGGAATAATCGCTTGGCAGCTTTCTCTTGGTTGAGGCACAAAGAGCTGGACAAAGGGTTACGGAAGAGCAGGGTTATGAAGAATTGGGCAATATGACAGCGGCAATGCTGCGTCGGGGGACGCACCTGAACGCGGAGGGATGTGAGCCAGGAGACAAGGATGGGGAGATGCGATGCGTGGTGCGTGGTGGGGAGGGCGGCACGGTTGAGCCAGGACCCGCGATGTGGGTCGCTCTGGGACCACCCGTGACAGGTCGAACGATCCTTATGCCCATGGTTGATATTCAGTTTCTTGCAAACAATATATACATTCTGTTTTTATCTGTCAAGTGGGGTGCAACTACATATTAATGAGCAGAGAAAATAGTCTTTGTCTTACCAATTGGTGCCAATTTCACTGAAGTGGTTACGATATTTTCCGTACCATGAATATATAGTACAAAACCAAAAGTTTGGACACACTCTCATTCAAAGATCTTCTATTTTTATGACTAAAAATGTTAGATTCCACCGAAGGCATCAAACAACTAGATTGACACATATGTTTAAAGTATAAACTTAAACAACAAAGTCTGAAAAGATGAAAATATGTTTTATATTCTACCTCTTTAACCTTAAGGACGCAGGGTTTTTGGCCATGTTCTCGCTCTCCACTTCAAAAATCATAAATTTTCATTTTACGTTGTTAGACCTGGTGTGAGGGCTATTTTGGTGCGTAACAAATTTACTTCCCGTAATGTTATTATTTTAACATGCCATATCTGCGAAGCTGAAAAAAAATTCCAAATGTGGAAAATGGGGAAAAAAAGTACGTGGTCACGTGATTGGGGCCAGTTTTACGAATTTCACTCTGCGCTCAAAATTACACGCCTATTTTATTTTTGGTTTGGTGCGATCGCGGGGGGTGTGATACCCAAATTTATATAGGTTTATGTGTTTAATCATTTTAAAAATAAACGATGTGTGTACCAATAAAAAAGAAAAATATTTTTGCCATTTCTGAACGCTTAATAACTTTATACTTTGGCACACGGGAGATTGGGTGGAGTGGTCATTTTTTGACAAAAAATGAGGCGACGTTTTCTATGTACATTTTCGAGGTCTGTGCCGACATTTTGATCCATTTTTTTATTCATGTTTTTTTTTTTAAACCAGGTGTCAAAGTAGCATTTCGGAACATTTGGGCGCCATTTCCTGCCTCGGAGGTCCACCTCGCCCATAAGCGTTTTTATATTTTGATAGATCGGGTATTTTGGGAGCGGATACCTAATAGGTGTGATTTTACGTATATTGTTTATATCTGTTCTAGGGAAAGGGGGGGGTGAGGTGATTGAACCTTTTAATTCAGTAATTTTTGTTCTTTTTTAAACTTTTTTTTTGAATTGTTTCAATTTTTATTTTTTTTTTTTAGACCCCCCATCTCGGGTACATTTATCCCTAGATCGTCAGATCACTCCTATCCATATTTATTGCAATACAGAAGTATTGCAATATATGGCATTTTTGCAGCACATTCATTACAATGAGTCACTGGCTCATTGTAACGAATCTGCAGATGCCAGATAGTCTCGGGTCAAACGTCTTTTAAAGGCCGCCGGCAAAGGGTTGAAGGGTTAATAGGGTTGAAAGGGTTTTATGCAAAATGCAAAAACCCCCACCTTTGTATGAAGAGGACTCAGCCCGTGAGCCCTCTCCATACATCCCTTATACCTCTGCGCCGTAGAGCTACGGCGCAGAGCATTAAGAGGTTAAAGTAGGCACCTTTTGCTTTGGTTACTGCTTTGCACACTCTTAGCATTCTCTTGATGAGCTTTAAGAGATAGTCACCTGAAATGGTCTTCCAACAGTCTTCTAGGAGTTCCCAGAGATGCTAAGCACTTGTTGGCCCTTTTGCCTTCACTCTGTGGTCCAGCTAACCCCAAACCATCTCGATTGGGTTAATGTCTGGTGACTGTGGAGGCCAGGTCATCTGGCATAGCTCCCCCTCATTCCTGGTGACTGTGGAGGCCAGGTCATCTGGCATAGCTCCCCCTCATTCTCCTTCTCGTCAAATAGCCCTTAAACAGCCTGGAGGTGTGTTTGAGGTCATTCTCCTTAAAAAATAAATGATGGTCCTACTAAATGCAAACCGAATAGAATATCATGCCACTGCAACATGCTGTGGTAGCCATGGTGGTACAGTATAGCTTAAATTTTGAATGAATCCCCAACAGTGTCACCAGCAAAGCACCTCACAACATCACACTTCTCCTCCATGCTTCACAGTGGGAACCAGGCACGTGGAGTCCATTTGTACACCTTTTCAGCGGTGCACCAAGACATGGTGGTTGGAACCAAAGATTTCAAATTTGGACTCCTCAGACCAAAGCACAGATTTACACTGGTCTAATTTACAAACAAGTCTCTTTTTCTTGTTGACTGTCTTTAGCAGTGGTTTCCTAGCAGCTATTTTACCATGAAGGCTGCTGCACACAGTCTCCTCTTAACAGTTGTTAACTCTGTGTGGCATTGACCTGGTCTCTAATCTGAGCTGCTATTATCCTGCGATTTCTGAGGCTGGTGACTTGGATGAACTTATCCTCTGTAGCAGAGTTGACTCTTGGTCTTCCTTTTGTCAAGTTCTGCCCCTGTTCACACAACCTCAGGTTCTCTAATTACTAATAAAATCCACAAAGTGATTTCAAAAGAAATCACGCCAAGACAGAAGTATGGTATAATATGTCAATCTCTGTGGACACCTGATGCCATGCAAGGCTAGGCATATGTGGTGATTGCTTTATTGTCACAAAGTTATACAGGAGGACCTGGGTAGGTTCTTAGGATAAGAAGAATGTCCCATAGTCCATGGTTGGTAAATTATACATGGGCTTCGGAGACACAAAAGCTCTGTTTTGCCTGGAGTGGTTAATATTTGTAAATCCCTCTTTTGACATGGGTAAACATCGCTGAGGGGGTCTTGCATTTCTTAGGTGGAGAGGAGTGGACTTTGATTAGCTTCAGCCATAGTCAAATGTCCTCTTAGTTTTCAGCATTCAGCAAGCATATGAAAAATGAAAAAATTTTCATTAAACATAAAACAATACTTCACACTTTCCTGGGGTGATCCTCATGTGAGACAGTTACTTTGTAGCGCTTTTTGCAACTGCACCTCAGCATACTTTCAAAATTTTACCAATTTTTCGGACTGACTGACCTAAATTTCTTAAAGTAATGATGGCCACTTGTTTTTCTTTACTTAGCTGCTTTTTTTCTAGCCTTAATGTGAATTCTAACAGTCTATTCAATAGGACTTATCAGCTGTGTATCCATCTGACTTCTGTACAACCCCATATATAAGGTAAGAAATCCCACTTAAACCTTTTCTAGTGATTAACTCTTGAAGCTCATCAAGAAAATGCTAAGAGTGGGGAAAGGCAGTAATCAAAGCAAAAGGTGGCTACTTTGAAGAACCAAGTTTGTAAGTGAATACGGGGATCTCTCCGCCCAAGTCCTGTCAGCCCACCCCTGGACCAACCTATCCCTTTAATTGATATCTCCAGAATTTGGATTTATAGAAACCCCATTGATGTAATTTCAGAGAAGTACCGCAGTGTATGGGAAGATGGTTGTGTTGGTGTTCATAGACAGACAGTTAAACACGTGGCTGGTGAAAATTGGATACCAGGACTTGTTTATCTGCCAGTTGTTGAGGTAAGCAAGAAATGTCACACTACACCTCTGAAAGCAAAATGGGAGCAGGATTCAAACAGACTTGAGCTGCAGTCCTAAACCTGCAACCTTTAACTTGTGCCAGATTGTAGGGGGACTGGCATTGATAGATTATGGTAGATATCAATTCCTTATCATCAGATGCAGCAAAATGATTAAGAAGCCAGAACCTCTTAATAATACTGCATCCCAAATAATGGGCCAGATGATTTAAATGACAGAACAAAATGTCAGTCTTAATAAATCATCCCTTTTGCAATTGATACAAGATGGAAAGATTGAATAGTTTAAAATTTACATTTTTGCTTCATAGTATCATATTTTCGCCGTACATATACAGTGAATACTACTAAAATAGTACACAATTGCAAATTGTAAAGCTTTTAATCTGCCTATATGGCAACATGCACACATAAAATCTGGTATTAATATAAAATGAATCATTTACAACACTTGTATTCAGTGTTTCACATCACTCTTTGAATTACTATGTATGCAAACTTGGCAAAACTTCTTGTGATATAAATCATAAAAAGACAACTTAAAGAATACAGCTCAATAAATAATTGTACTTGTCCAGTCAAAACAAATATGTTATATTAAATACAAAAGAAAGTCCAAGATCCCAGATACAGATGGAAAGCATTTCACAAATTACATGAGTATGCTGATAATTCGTGTTTCTGTAACTGCTTAATAAAAGGGGCACTTTACTGGTTACATGTGTCTGTCTGTCTGTCTCACTGCCTTCTTTAGTTCTCTGTTCTCTCCCTTCTTTATACCCCTTCTTTCTCAACCAGTATTGTTCCCCTTTTGTTCCCCTATTATGTACCCCTTCTTTCACAACCGATGATTTACCTCTTCTTATACAAAATATGGAAATCTTTTATTGATTTTCTTCCAAGCATACTTACATGTTGGCAAGATACACTTTTCTTTTAGCTTCTTAGGTTTTACAAAAAAACACAATTAAAAATTATGACAATGAGCTTGGGAGGCTCCCGGCTCGTTAATAAAGACGGAAACCCCTCAGGCATTTACATATTTTTTTAAGCATTTTTTAATAAAAATAAACACATAAAAAGCTAAAAGAAGAGTATATCCTGCCAGAAGGGGGACTCACTAGCATGTAAGTGTACTTGCTTTATAATCTTTGATCCTGTTGGTAGATTTCCTTTAAGACAATAATATGCTGGCATATTTAGTAAATCTACACAATGCTGGAATATCTTCACAATCTTTCTTTCCTTCAGCAAACCATCTAATAGTTGGTTTAAAATATAACCACTTTCTAGCCATACTCTGCCCAATGATGTACTAATTATGTGGTACAAAACCTGTTAGTGCAGGATCCAAGTGATTTCTTTCCTACCATGCTCCCTACCCGCTGCTAGTACTAAGGTAGCAGCATTAGGGGACCTGGACAAAGTGACTTCAATTCAGAGGTGTGCACTTTAGCTAGTACTCTGCCAATCCTATTTTGAAAGTGGGCATCAGGATTTATCACTATGAAGTATTTTAGGTTACACACCCCCTATGTATGCATGCCAATCCAGAATCACTGGAGGAGTGGAATCCAGATGGCTCTCCCTGGTTTAGGCAATCTAATTGTTAAAATCAAGGCCGGCTCGCTGATCCCAGAAGGAGCAGACCAGAGAGCCAGCTCCCACTTCTGGTTGCATTAGAGCATCATCCCTGCATTTGTCCCTCAAATAATTGCATCATACATGTGACTTCTAGAGGTGCGGCACTAGCATTGTTTGAGGTAAGTGCTGTGACTTTCACAGTATATTGGGGCATTGTGGGAATATGGGGTCTATTGGTGGTCATAGGGGTTATGTGGCTGTAGATGAAGGGCTAATATTAGAGAACTACCGTATATTCCGGCGTATAAGACGACCTGGTGTATAAAACGACCCCCTACTTTCCTGTTTAAAATATAGAGTTTAAGATATATTCGCCGTATAAGACTACCCCTTTTCCAACGCATACAAAACACCGGTAAAAATTTAAAAAAAAGAGATTTTAATTTAACATGGTCCTTTTTTTAATTTAAATTCTTATGACATGCAGCTATATAGCAGGAAAACTGTCGCTCATAAACATAAGGCATACAACAACAACATTACCATTGTCCATTTTACTGTAAATGTTACCATACTGTACCTTAAATTTTTATTTTATTAAATATTCCATGCCATGTACTCAGAAGTGGGAAAAAAATTCCAAATGCAATGAGACTGCCACGGAAATTAAAAATTTAAGGTAAATACATGGTCTTGTATGAATGGTTACCTTCTGTTAAGCTTCCATTAATAATAGCAGGAAAAAAATGTGGGAGAGTGGAGTGAAAATTTAAAATGTGAGTGTCATCTGAGATAGTTTTTCTTATTGTGCACGGTGGGATGGGGTGAACATTTTTCTAATTTATTTAATTAACAATTTAGTTACATTTGTAAAAAAAATCAAGCTCCTTCCTCCCACGGAGATGCAGCCTGTACAGCGTGTGTCTATGAAGGCTGTAAGAGCTCAAATTTAATCTCCCTGTGTTTAGTTGTCAGCTTTGAGAAAGGATCTTTCAGCTTAATCTTAAAGAATAATGACCATATCATACTACAGCCAGGGAGAGAGTAGAAGCTCATAGCTGTGTAACAAACAGGAGAGATCCCAGGGTGATACACCAACCGATCCCAGGTGTATCAGAAATATACACTGTGGGGGTCATTTACCAAGGGTCCGATTCGCACATTTTCGTCGGGTTTCCAGTATTTTTCCGATTTGCGTCGTTTTTCCCTGAATTTCCCCAGGATTTTGGCGCATGCGATCGGATTGTGGCACATCGGTGCTGGCTTTCACGCAACAGAAATCGGGGGGCGTGACCATCGGAAAAGCTGACGGTTTCGGAAAAACTGCAGTATTTAAAAAAAAATTTGTGTCGCAAAAATAGGACTTACATACACCAGAATGAAGTAGGTGAATTCCAGCGAACCTCGGCGGACTTCAGCACAGCAGCGACACCTAGTGGACATCGGGGGCACGATTGGGCCGGGTAAGTAAATATGCCCCTGTAACTTCATTTTCCCCTCAAGCTGCCATCTGAATGAGAAATCGTGACCATCACACCACTTCTCCATTCAGGTACAGCTCATACTCCTGCTAGATCAATCTAATAAGGCTGTGACATCCTAAACCCTCTCATCTCCAGGGTGCACTATCTTTACCCTCATTATGTCGTTTAAAGAAAATAGATATATTGTACTTCGTTTTGTTTTCTCCTAAACCCAGACACTATATCATCAGCTAAGGAGGTCTACACCCCCATAACCCTTGTAGGAGAGCCTATTTTGGGTCAGTGCAATATATTTAATAAGCACAATGGTTTTTCATACTAAATATGCACAATTATTGTATACATGAAAAAAATTAACAATTAATAATTGTTTTTAAAATAAATTTGCACTACTATGGTAGTTATGTAATTTATGAAATGTATGAAATTTATGTATAATTAATAGAAGGTAACGGCTACACCATTTACTATTCAAGGTTATTTAACTACCCCATGAAATGCACCATGACCTAAGGAGATTCTTTTACTTTTATTATTATGCTTTTATATGTAAACACATTTATTAATCTCTTTTTATTGCATATAGTGTTGTAACAATTGATTTTTATACTTTTGGGACCAACCTTCCATATTGGTCTGTCTTTGATCAGAACTTTGTGTAATTATATGGACCTGAGGAAGGGAGCAGTACGCCCCCGAAACATGGCTTCCTTTTATGAAATAAAGCATTGCAGTTTTTGAGAAGGGCATCTTACATCCTGTTTTTTACCCACAACTACTGACAAAAAGGACAGGAGAGAGAAACTCACCTTCAATCATTTAGACAGATTTTTATGACTCTCATTGTGTGCCTCAAATGATACCTTATCCTTTCTCTTTGGGTCGGTACGCTTATGGAGATACTAAATTTATCTAGGTTTTATTAGGTTTAAATATAGTTTTTAAAAAATGTAAAACTTTTGTACAAAATCTTTCGATATTGCTATATTCTGACTTCCGTATATGGAGTTGTGGGAGGTGTCATATTTATAGGGATGAGCTGAGGTTTTCATTGCTACCATTTGGGGAACTGCACAATCTTTTGATAACATTTTATTCCAAATTTTATGTGTGGCAAAATGGTGAAAAAGTGGTGATTCAGACATAATCTGCTACAGGTTTTTAGATAGATTTGACATTTTGATACACAGCAATACCTAACATGTTTAGGATCTGATTTTTATTTTACGGTATTTGCAGACCCCCAAGGGTACTTTGCCCCAGGGGTCTGATAGATCCTACCATATAAGGCAATACAGCCGTATTTCAGCATATGGTGAATTTCCTACTGATTTGTTACAATGTGCCACCGATCCTATAAATGCTTATGGATAAAATCCATAAAAACACTAATTACAAGTAAAACCTACTAGATTCTGGTGGAGGTTATCACAGAAAAATGCCCCCAAATGGTTAAGCAGGTATAAGAACAAGTGAAAAGAATTGCCTCAAAACTACATCATATTCCAATACTGAAAACCAACCAGACAAGGGTGTATACAAAAACTGTTTTGGTACAGACCACAAGAGTAGGAAGAACACACTTCCCCGACACAGTTGACTTCATCACGGATGGCTTTGTATTGGAGGTTATAGTCTCCTTACTCTTGTGATCTGTATATAGCACTTTGCACTTGTTATTGATGGCTACATTATACTGCTAAACTTATACCTGTTTAACCATTTGTGGGGGGGGGGCAATTTTTTAAATTATCTCCACTTCTGTATCTAGTAGGTTGTACTTTGCACTGACTTTCATGCGACACAAATTAGGGGCGTGACCGTTTCGGACTGATTCGGACTAAGCGTGGGATTTAACATTCAAAATTGTGTCGCAAGACATGCACTCACATACACTAGGAAGAAGATGGTGAACTCCGGTGGACCTCTGCGGGAAAGCGACACATGCCGGATATCGGGCGCACAATCTTAGTGAATCGCTGCAGACTTCATCCTCGTCGGACGGGTAAGTAAATGTGCCCCATTGTGTGTTTATGTACATGAATAAAGTTGATTTTGTGGCATTCTGCTTTATTTTTTTTTAAAAGAGCAGAAAACAAATACAAGACTAGTAAATAGTGAAAAAATATAAATTATTTAAAAAAGGGGTATGCTTCTGTACAAAAACACCACATCCCCATCTCTTGTGTGTTAATTCTCCTCTTAAAACAGATGGACTCTATTATATTACATTTGCATTTCTGTTTCTAATATCAGCATTGTATGTTCATTCAACCATGCAATGAAGAAAAAAACAGCTAGATAAAACCATATGCTAAGGCTGGCAGTAAAATCTCATTTCCAGGATAAAAGTAGTGACATGAATAATGTACCTCTATATGTGCCAGGGAGGTAAAATACAATGTGCGCTTTACCAGATGAGTTATATCATGTATGTCTGAAATGTAAAGGAACTGTCTGCCTTGTCTAAAAGAAAATACAAAATAATATGTTCCTATACGGTGCAGTGCTTGGTATAAAAAAATGCTATTTTACAGTATTAGATGGCAATACATGGATGGATTTTGTTCAAAGTTTGTGTGCTTGGACTTATTAAAGTGAATGTGTGAATGTGAAAACACAATACCTATTTTTCAAAGCAAGTTTTGGTATCAAAAGTACTTTTAAAGGACTTTTTGATGCTTTTTAAAATATTTTCCATGTCGCCATCTATGTTTAATAGAAAGTGCTATATCCTGCGACTTTCACTCTGGTTTGAGTAATAGACTGACACTGGCTGATTTTGCAGTCACTTCATTAAGGATTAAGATAGCTGATAATTTTTTTAAAAAACATCATCGTTGAAATGTTTTCAGATGAACAATCGCCGTGCTAGGACCTTGATCTTATACAGTGTCATTAAGAATTAAAATGCTACTGGCCCTTTAATCAGTCCATGGATTTTCTCTGCACGAAGCAGACACAGGAAAGAAGATGGCCACTGGTCACATGTCCACATCACATGCCATGCACCTGCCTGGGCAGGTCATGTGATCACCACTATGTTTGGCTGTAGTTGGTTGCTTGCAGTGCATCCAGTATGACCAGTGTTGTGGTGAGATCCCAGTAAGGCAATGTGCCATGATGGCAGTTACACATCATTACTATGGTAACAGAGCAGGACAATCTGTTACATCATCACTGGGAGCAGAGCATAAGAGGGAGGGGGAGTTACTGAGAACTAAAGGATCAAGTTTCCAGTGGCGGCCATCTTGGTGATAATTCCACCTACTTTTGTAAGCCCATAACATTTTGTGAATCATAAAATCAAACTATTTATGCTCCGGTTTTTTTGTCTTTTAACCAGTATTTTTGGTCGCGCTGCTTATGACAGAGATACAGGTAGTTGACAGTTATCACACGTATAAATGTGAATTTTTCAGTGGTCAGAATTTATTATAACAATATTTTTTGGGTACAATAATCTTGGGTTAAAATTATTTGTAAAATGTGGATTTTTGGGTACAATAATCTTGGGTTAAAATTATTTGTAAAATGTGGACTACGCGTTTCGGGGCGGGATTGGCCCCTTCTTCAGGTCCAGATGATTCTGTAACAGGTAGAAATAGTAGATTCACACGATATTTCGGGGTTTTTACAATGGACAGTATTGTTAGACATGATGTATATACAATGTTGCTAGAAAAAAACAGTAACAACTTTTATCAGTATACAAGTAGTGGTCATAAAATAGTAGGTGATCCCAACCACAGAATATAACAGAATATATATAATGGTTCTGAGTGGATTAATGAAATATAATATAATATAAAATTCATAAAATACATAAAATTCATAAGTAATACATAAAAGTTTTTTGTAAAATAGCGATGTAGAGCCAATCTTATTACAGACAGTTATCAATAAATAATAAATTAAAATCATAATGTTTGGAAGTGAAATCAGAACTGTTGAGCCAAAACGTAGTACTAACCTCTCTGTGCTAGGAGGATGTATGCAGACTTTTAACTGATTGCTATAGGAAAAAGATGTTGTATGTTAGGGGCGTCCGATTGAGGGGATATGTGGTGGTGAACAATATTGAGACATAAGATGTAAAAGGGACTAACCTCTTGTACTGGAGTATGGAAGGGACATCTAAGCCTCAGAGGACCTATATTTAAAATGACCCCGTGAGACTGAAACGTAAGGAAGTTCGTAATGAGTAAAGTGTCAGCGTAATGTGGGAAGTTAAGGCTAGTGAAAACTTACTCAGTGTCTTGTCTGTTCCTGCCGGCAGCAGCTGAATGAATGATCGCTGCTGGTGGTGCGTGGCGGCTATAAGTAGCGGTGGAGGAGAAGGGCGCATGCGCAATGGTTGGGAGATGCGACTAAAAATGTACTGCGCGTGCGCCAGAAATCGGAACTGTGCGTGGTAAGGCGGGGATTCGGGGAATGTTGCGAGGAGGAATGTCCGAAGACATAGGTAGGATGAAGTTAGTTCCGGAGGATTTATTCCAGGGGGGGGGGGGGGGGGAAGGAAAGCCTATATTGAAAGAGAGAGGAGAGTTACTTCAGTCGGCAATTAGGCAATGTCGGCTATTTCAGCAATGTGGGTATGTTGAGTGTTTGTGACCTCTAGGGTGATTCTAATGGAGACTTATCAAATTTTTTCAATAGTTTCATTAAGACCAAATGGACTCATGGTGTTAAGTTTATAGATCCAGTAATTCTCCCTCTTTATAAGTTGATTTTGTCTATTAGGAAAATGTTTTGGAATCTGTTCTATTATGCTAGCCTTAACTTGGGAAAAATCCTTGTTATGATGGAACTTGAAGTGTCTAGAGACGCTGTGTAGTAGGTACCCTGCTTTAGTCTTACTGCGGTGTGTATTAATGCGCTCCCTAAAGGGTTGTATTGTGCGGCCAACATATTGAAGGGAGCAGGGACATTCTAATAGATAAATGACATGGTCTGAGGAACAGTTGACAAATGATTGTATTGGGAATGTCTCAGATGTAGTGTGAGACGTAAAAGTTTGTGCCTTGTGTTGCATAATAATGCATGTCAGGCATCTTGAACTGTTGCACCTAAAAGAGCCTTTTAGTGCTGGGGACAAGGTGTTGTGTTGGAAATTAGGGGTGGCGTTCTTCGTAATGGAGCGTAACCTTGTGGGTGCCAAAAGTGTTTTTAGAGTTGGGGCTCGTTTGAATGTAAGCATGGGGTTCTTGGAGAGGATCTTTGCCAAATAAGGATCTTGCTGGAGTATTGGCCAATGTTTGTTTAGAATTGATCTGATAGTCGTATGGTCAGATGAGTAAGTGGTGATGAAATTAAGGTGCCGATTGGTTTCTGACGTGGAGGTTTTTTTGGATGGGAGTAAGCAGTCGTCTTGAGTTAAGTTATTCGCCTTTTGATAGGCGTCTTTAATGATGTTGAGGGGGTACCCTTTTTGTATGAACCGTTCCTTCAGTATCCCTGATTGTTCCATGTATGTTGGTCTGGAGGAGCAATTTTTTCGTATCCGTTTGAATTGGCTGTATGGGATATTATTAAGCCATTTTCTATGGTGGGAACTAGAAAACTCCAAAAAGCTATTGACGTCCACAGATTTAAAATATGTTTCTGTTATTAGTGATGTCTCTTTGGGGTCCACCGAGATTAGAAGGTCCAAATATTCAATACAAAGTGGTGAGATGTTTAGGGTGAGGGCAATGCCCCAAGGGTTAGCGTTGATAGTGCGTAGGAAGTCATGGGCTTCTTGTTCAGTGCCTGCCCAGATCAGGAACAGATCGTCAATGTACCGTTTGAACATCTTGATCTTTCCGCTGTGTTCTAAGTTCCCCATAATGAAAATCTTTTCGAATTCCCCCATAAAAAGGTTAGCGTAGCTGGGGGCGAATTTCGTCCCCATCGCTGTACCTCTTTTTTGGGAGTAAACAGAGGTCTGAAAGGTGAAAGTATTATGATTTAATATGAAGTGGATGCTTTGAAGAATAAACTCTACCTGTTGGGGTGGCATTTTTTGGGACCTCTGTAGAGCTTGCAAGATTGCTTGTAGACCCAATTCGTGAGAGATATTGGTGTATAAGGAAGTCACGTCCATTGTCAATAGATGGTATGATGGGTCCCATTTGAAGTCTTTAAGTTGCAGGATGAGTTCCGTGGAGTCTCTTAGGTAAGTTGGTAAAAGTTTTACGTATTCTTGAAGTAGAATATCCACATATTCCGAGAGGTTGGAAGTTAGGGAATCCACGCCTGAAATAATTGGGCGTCCTGGTGGGTGGATGGGATTTTTGTGGATCTTTGGCAGGTAGTAAAATAATGCTGTCCTCGGATTTTTGGGTAAAAGATATTGGTATTCCTTTTTATTTAGTATACCCGTCTGGTGGGCTCCTTTTAATAGGTTGGCAAGTTTCTCCATATGATCTTGTTTAGGGTCTGTACTTAGGGGCACGTAGTATTCTGTATCCGATAGGATTTTTAGGGACTCTTGGATGTAATCGTCCCGTTTGAGTACTACTGTTCCTCCCCCTTTGTCTGCGGGTTTTATGACTATCTCTGGGTTAGTCATAAGTTTCTTGAGGGCTTCTCTTTCTTTTTTGTTCAGGTTAGAGATTTGTTTGGGTGGTCTTTTTAAAGTTCTCAAATCTGAGGATACTAATGCGTAAAAGGTGTCAACGAAAGGGCCCCGGCTTTGAGTTGGATTGAAGTTGGATTTTGGCTTGAGATGTGTGTGGGTGAAGTCTTGGGCTTGTTCTTCTTCTTGATTGGGTTCTATTTCGGGGATGGTGTCCAGACTTCACCCATACACATCTCAAGCCTAAATCCAACTACAATCCGACTCAAAGCCGAGGCCCCTTCATCGACACTTTTTACGCATTGGTATCCTCAGATTTTAGAACTTTAAAAAGACCACCCAAACAAACCTCTAACTTGAACAAAAAAGAAAGAGAAGCCCTCAAGAGACTTATGACTAACCCAGAGATAGTCATAAAACCCGCAGACAAAGGGGGGGGCACAGTAGTACTTAAACGGGACGATTACATCCAGGAGTCCCTAAAAATCCTATCGGATACAGAGTACTACACGCCCCTAAGTACAGACCCTAAACAAGATCACATGGAGAAACTTGTCAACTTATTAAAAGGAGCCCATCAGACGGGTATATTAAATAAAAAAGAATACCAATATCTTTTACCCAAAAATCCGAGGACAGCATTATTTTACTACCTGCCAAAGATCCACAAAAATCCCATCCACCCACCAGGACGTCCAATTATCTCAGGCGTGGAATCCCTGACCTCCAACCTCTCGGAATATGTTGACATTTTACTTCAAGAGTACGTAAAACTTTTATCTCGGAATATGTTGACATTTTACTTCAAGAGTACGTAAAACTTTTACCAACCTACCTAAGAGACTCTACGGAACTCATCCTGCAACTCAAAGACTTCAAATGGGACCCATCATACCACCTATTGACAATGGACGTAACTTCCTTATACACTAATATCTCCCACGAATTGGGTCTACAAGCAATCCTACAAGCTCTGCAGAGGACTCAAAAAATGCCAGCCCAACAGGTGGATTTTATCCTTCAAAGCATTCACTTCATATTAAATCATAATACTTTCACCTTTCAGACCTCTGTTTACTCCCAGAAAAGAGGTACAGCGATGGGGACGAAATTCGCCCCCAGCTACGCTAACCTCTTTATGGGGGAATTTGAGAATAATTTCATTATGGGGAACTCAGAACACAGTGGAAAGATCAAGATGTTCAAACGATACATTGACGATCTGTTCCTGATCTGGGCCGGCACTGAACAAGAAGATACATTGACGATCTGTTCCTGATCTGGGCCGGCACTGAACAAGAAGCCCATGACTTCCTACGCACTATCAACGCTAACTCTTGGGGCATTGCCCTCACCCTAAACATCTCACCACTTCGCATTGAGTTTTTGGACCTTCTAATCTCGGTGGATCCCAAAGAGACAACACTAATAACAGAAACATACTTTAAATCTGTTGACGTGAATAGCTTTTTGGAGTTTTCTAGTTCCCATCATAGAAAATGGCTTAATAATATTCCATACAGCCAATTTAAACGGATACGGAAAAACTGCTCCTCCAGACCAACATACATAGAACAATCGGGGATTCTGAAGGAACGGTTTTTACAAAAAGGGTATCCCCTCAACATCATTAAGGACGCCTACCAAAAGGCGAATAACTTAACTCAGGATGACTGCTTACTTTCATCTACAAAAACCTCCACGTCAGAAACAAATTGGCATCTTAATTTCATCACCACTTACTCATCTGACCATACGACTATCAGATCAATTTTAAGCAAACATTGGCCAATACTCCAGCAAGATCCTTATTTGGCAAAGACCCTCTCCAAGAACCCCATGCTTACATTTAAACGAGCTCCGACTCTAAAAACACTTTTGGCACCTACAAGGTTACGTTCCATCACGAGGAACGCCACCTCTAATTCCCAACACAAAACCTTGTCCCCATCACTAAAAGGCTCTTTTAGGTGTAATAGTTTAAGATGCCTGACGTGCATGATTATGCAACACAAGGCACAAACTTTTACGTCTCATACTACATCTGAGACATTCTCAATACAATCATTTGTTAACTGTTCCTCAGATCATGTTATTTATCTACTAGAGTGTCCCTGCTCCCTCCAATATGTTGGCCGCACAATACAACCCTTTAGGGAGCGCATCAATACACACCGCAGTAAGACTAAAGCAGGGTACCTACTACACAGCGTCTCTAGACATTTTAAGTTCCATCATAACAAGGATTTCTCCCAAGTTAAGGCAAGCATAATAGAACAGATTCCAAAACATTTCCCTAATAGACAAAACCAACTCATAAAGAGGGAGAACTACTGGATCTATAAACTTAATACCATGAGTCCATTTGGTCTAAATGAAACTATTGAAAAGATTTGATTAGTCTTCAATAGATACATTTTGGTGGTTACAAACACTCAGCATACCTACATTTGATTGGCATGACATACCCGACTTCTAATAACATTGCCAGAATTGTCGACTTAATCAACTCTCCTCTGTCCTTCAATATAGGCTTACCTTCTCCTATATGAATTTTCACTGTCCATCCCCCCCCCCCTCCTCCTGAAATAGACCCTCCGGAACTTACTCCACCTTACCTATATCTTCGGACATTCCTCCTCGCAGCAATCCCCGAATCTCCGCCTTACCCCTCTTCACACACAGTTCCGAGGTCCGGCGCATGCGCAATATACTTGGTCGCATCTCCCAACCATTGCGCAAGCGCCATCCCCCTCCACCGCTATTTATAGCCGCCACGCACCACCAGCAGCGATCATTCAGTCAGCTGCTGCCGGCAGGAACAGACAAGATACTGAGTAAGTCTGCACTAGCTTCTACTCCCCACATCACCTCGACACCTTACTCATTACGAACTTCCTTACGTTTTTAGTCTCACGGGGTCATCTTAAATATAGGTCCTTTGAGGCTTAGATGTCCCTTCCATACTCCAGTACAAGAGGTTAGTCTTTTATTTACATTTTATGTCTCAATATTGTTTCCCACCACATATCCCCTCTATCGGACGCCCCTAACATACAATATCTTTCCCCTATAGCAATCAGCTAAAAGTCTGCATATATCCTCCTAGCACAGAGAGGTTAGTACTACATCTTGGTCCAAACTTTTGATTTCACTTCTAAATATTATGATTTTAATTAATTATTTATTGATGATCTAATAATTGTTTATAATGAGTCTGGCTCTACATCGCTATTTTAAAAACTTCTATGTATTATTTACGAATTTTATGAATCTTATATATATAATATACTTCATTAACTCACTCAGAACCATTATATATTCTGTTATATTCTGTTGTTTGGGACATATGCAATTCCTATCACCTACTATTTTATGACCATTACTTTTATACTGTTAAAGCTGTTACCGTTTTTTTAGCAACGTGGTATATATATCATGTTAAACAATACTGTGTATTCCTATTGTGAAATCCCCGAATTATCGTGTGAAATTACTACTTTTACCTGTTACAGAATCATGTGGACCTGAAGAAGGGGCCAATCCCGCCCCAAAACGCGTAGTCCATACTTTTATAAAACAATTTAACCCAAGATTTTTGTACCCAAAAATATTGTTGTAATAAATTTTGACCACTGAAAATTCACATTTATACGTGTGATAACTGCCAACTACCTGTATCTATGTCATCCACATTTTACAAATAATTTTAACCCAAGATTATTGTACCCAAAAAATATTGTTATAATAAATTCTGACCACTGAAAAATTCACATTTATACGTGTGATAACTGTCAACTACCTGTATCTCTGTCATAAGCAGCGCGACCAAAAACACTGGTTAAAAGACACTTCACCAGGTATAGGCCGGTGAATTTCAGGGCATTCCAGTGCGCCTCCGGGGAACTTCAGCGCAGCAGCGCCACCTGGTGGACGGCGGAGGAACTACCTTAGTGAATCCCGGCCGGACCCGAATCCAGCGCAGAGAACGTGCCGCTGGATCGCGAACGGACCAGGTAAGTAAATCTGCCCCTACGAGTTTTGTTGTATCCACTTATTTATAGCATTATGTGTTTTTGCATCAGAAGTTCATATTCCCGGAATACCCCTGTAAGAAACCAGTGCTGAACTTATAATTGATGTATTTTGGTAAATTACTAAATATCCTTCCATCCACACTTACACACACATTACATAATATAAAGAGATAGAAATAAAAATATATAGATTTCTTATCTGACCGGAGCTCCAGATGTTCACAGAGGTTTTCACTCCAAATGTTCCCAATAATTGTTCTCGTTTGTCCTCCGTTCTGCTCACAGCACAAATCCACAGATTCACCAGATAAGAGTAGCCCACTGTTCAGACCCATGTGGATGCAGTTTTCGTTCCTCCTATTGTTACCACCGTTCACCACAGTGGACCACTAGAAGGAACACGCACTCCAATCCTGTAGAATGTCTTCATAAAATGCTTTAATAAAATTAAATACTACTCACAAACGTTTAGTAAAAATGCGCATATCTATAGAAAGGACACCAGCCTCACACGACCGACCGACCCTGGGTTTCGCCGACACAGCTTCTTCCGGGGTGTAGCTGGTGTCTAACTCCCGTCCTCTCTTATGTGAGATAATTAGCATACAACATACAGCATACACCATCATAGCAACATTATAACAATACGATATACAAAACAGATTTCCTTAGGATGTCAACGTGACCAGCTCAAATTAGCTGCAGGCATATTTTCTGAGTTTGCACTGTTCCCAGTGTTACACCTATGCTTCCCGAGCTGCATTGCTGCCCCAAGGGGGGGGGGGGTTATATCTTTATATCTTAACATTGGGACTTCTGGATCAGTCCTGGACCGTTGTTTTAGCTCCAAGAGGGTTAAAGTTAAGAGTGCAGCACTACACCCAAAGAGTTAACATTACATAATACATGAGATAAAGTAGCCAAACCACTTTAATACATTGTATATACAGCTTTCACACTACAAATATGTTACCGTATTTTTCGGCCTATAAGGCGCACCAAAAATCCTTTAATTTTCTCAGAAATCAAAGGTGCGCACAGTATACAGGGTCCCTAGCTCCTGAAGTGCCCTGGCACCACAACTAACATTGTGCCCATCCTGCCCTCCCCTAGCACGGAGAGACGGGAGCTGCCATAGTGCGGACCACGAGGCAATCATCATCATCAACAGTAAACAATCCCCCATACCTGACAGCCCTGTAACAGGGGAAAGAGAAGGAGCCACAGGGAACCCCACAGGAATAACACCCTGGATGAGGAGAGAAGGGGCAGAGGGAGACCGCTTAACCCCTGCTGCATCACCCTGCATTAGCCCCCAACAGCCATACCTTTGAGATCGGAGCTCTCTGACACGCTGAAGACAAGTTTCCAGGGAAGTGTAGCTGGCTTGAACTGTGCACAGGTCTGCCACCTGCTGATCATTTTTAGGTACTGCATTTGATCCTGTGCCTTATACTCCAGTGCGCCTTATATATGAACCTAGATGTCTTAGCAGGGATTTATTAGAGGTGCGCCTTATACTCCAGTGCGCCTTATAGGCCGAAAAATACGGTACTAGAAAAAATGAATTACAATTCAAATTGTTAAAGGACATCTACCACCAAGGTAAAGGATTGTAAACTAAGCACACTGGCATACTGTTGTGTGCCACCTCTATCAAGATCTGCTATTTTTTAGCTTTTTATGCCCATGTTTTTACAGAAAAAAGGTTTTAAAAATTATGCTCTAGGCTAAATAGATGTCAATAAAGCCTTCAGGCTCATTTGCATAAATTCTAAAACTTAAAAAAAAAAAAACAGGGAATAAGAAGAATATTTGATCCTGCCAAAGGGGGCCCACACTAGCATGCAATGTGTTTGGTTTACAACAAGGTGAAGTGGTTGGAGAATTGTCTAGTATTCTGTGCTGTAGTCTTACCATGGTAGGTATTGTTAATCAGCTACTTCATTCTCCATGTTCATTTCTATGTCAAACACTGAGGTGTCCTTATTATTTGCTATATACATCATGTAAATTAAAAGGAACAGGGCCAAATGGCTGCTTATTATTTTAGATCACTTCCAGGCATATCAGGGAGAATACAAATGGCTATGGCTTGGATTGCGACCCAAAATTGAGAAAAATAAAATCTATTTAGCCAGTAATAACAATGAACATAAATGTAGAATCTTTCTCAGTAATATTATAAAATGGTCTTCTACACCAAGACAAAGGTGATGAAATCACAAAGCACTATGTCTGAGATTGGTTTGTCTGAAGAACAACAATTATATTTCTCAGCTGCCTCAATGATTGACATCTTATTATTCTAATATAGTATCTGCCTCTTTAACTGTAACTTTATTTGCTCTGTAAATGATAGTGGTTTCAGTATAGACAAATATTATAAATTAGCTATATTTATGTTGTAGCATTCCTGCCAAAGATCCAAGTAGAGAGCCAGACGCCTTCCAGTAACATATGTCAACTCAGACAACATGCAGGAATGACGTTAAACCCTTTTTTCAAGCATGTTGGGTCTCCTTGGTATTCATCTACATAATCAAGAAGCGTGTTTATATGTAATACTTGTAGAAATAAAATTTATCAAAATGTAAAAAGGCATCTACAAAACACTGCGCTACAAAGTTAGTAATGAATAATAAAGCTGAGAGAATCTAACTTGTTCATTTACATTGACTGTTTCTAGATTCATTTTTGTAGAGTTAATGTAATTACCTGTGATTATCCATATTTTGATAATCTGATTAGTGTAAGCCAACCCAAGTATAATCCAAGGTACCTTTTACCACCAACTTGGAAAACCTGAGAAATGCATTGGTCATAGCCTCCAGTCAGCGTAAAGCTGACCAGCCCTTATACCACAGTATATAGCCTGCCAGCCCCTACCCCCCAGTATGTAGCCTGCCAGCCCCTGCCCCCGTTTATAACATGACACCCTCCCCAGTATTAAGCTGGAAACCCCCCCCCCCCAGTATATAGCCTGCCAGCCCACCCCCAAGTATATAGCCTGCTGGCACCTGCCCCCCCAGTATATAGCCTGCCAGACCCTGTAGTATATAGCCTGCCAGACCCCCATTATACAGCCTGCCATTCCTTGCAGTATATAGCCAGCCCATGGCCGAGTATGTCAAGCCTTTAATTTAAAAAAAAATGAACATTGTACTCACCTTTCCAACACCCCCAGCAGTTCTACCACTTGCTTCCGATGCTCTTATGCCTATTACGGTCCTCTTCAGGATATTCGGCTCCTCTTCGGGTTGTTCGTCTCTTCTTTGGGTCCTCCCACATGGCCAGCACAAACAATGATGTCAGACATTTGCCTATGTCATTGTTCGTGAGACGCCGGCATCGCGAGGGGAGCTGAGGAGGAGCTGAACAACCCAAAAGGGAGACCAAGTGGAGACGAACAACCCGAAGAGGCATCAGAGCATCAGAAGCAAGAAGAGGACCTACGGTGGGGGCATCGGAAGGATGAGTGCAGTGTTAATTTTTCTATAAACTAGAGTAGCACAACTTTTGTGCTGTGATGTTAAGTATGTTTTAAAAATGTATAATTTATTGTAGGCATCATATTTGTTACATGAGTGGTCTATTCTTAAACAGTAGCAAACTAATGTCATAAACACATAGATATATAGAAAAGATGAATCCATCTAATGACCTCTACAGTTATATTCTATAGAGGAGCAAAAGGGAGAAGTGAGTATGACAAAGGCAACGAATACACAAATAGGAATATCGGTAAGTTTTAAATATCAATCCAAGATCATTATATTAATCAATATTATTAGTAGTATTTTTATTTGGTAGCAGGAAGTCACCAACACATCGAGGGCATCAGGGTAACCATAAAGGACAACCAGACAAGTAAGAAGCAGGAAACAAGGCTGCAGTTTTTAACTGACTTTGCAGTAAAAACAACTTAAAGACTTGAAAATTTGAGGCTCTGTACACCGTCTACTCTATTGGACGGTGTGAGTATAGAAATGCAGGTACTGTCACTGAATAATATCAGTATACACATGTAGTTCTTCCGACTGCCTTGAAAAGGGCCATTATTAATTATCCCTGATTGACCCTATCTCCAATAGCATCCACTCCCTATCTCTGTCCTGACAATATGAGGATATAGATGTAATCAGTACTGTAAGGTATTACTGATGCTAGGTATGAAGATAGGTACTGCAAGATATTATTGTATGACGATGGAACTGAAAATAGTGCTAAGACTGCCTCTTTAAGATATTTTACCAAACAGATATACATTCCAATATTGTTTTATATAATCCTAAGTATGTAAGAAAGAACCCACAAAAACTTTTCAGGAAATCTATGACCTCCTCAAGTCAAAACACTCAGTGACGCAAAAAGTTTTTAGACTAGTAGTGTAAGGTAACATTGATGCAAGTACTACTAAGACTAGTAGTTTAAGGTAACACTGATGTAAACAGGTCTAAGACTGGAAATGTAAGTTAAGACTGACAAAAATAGATCAAAAACTTGTAGTGTAAGTTAACATTAATGCAAATGCTTCTAAAACTGGTAGTGTGATTACCCACTCCATCCCTTCAAATCACTCCCCTCCCCACTTTGTTGTTATTGCAACATCATCATCGCACTCTACTCCCTCATGTGCCCTTCAGATTGGCCCGGCGAGTCTTCTCTTCCCACCTAGCTGATGCGTCACCAATGATGTCACACGTGACTCAAACGTCACAGTCCCATAGGTGGAACCTCTCACATTTAACCGCCGCGGACACGGTCAGACACAATACGCTTTCCCCTAACACACAGTGTCCATACCCAATTCCCGCTGTGCAAGCCATCTATACCCTATTAAAAACACATACGATCTGGTAAATATGGTTTATTTCTGTTTTCTATATGGAAGTTTTGTGCTGCCGACTGTTTACCTTCATTAACTATTTATATGTGATATGGGACACACGGGGCTACCTAGACTGCCAGATTTTGACTCTATTGTTACATAGCACAATGGATTATTGTACCTTTTCTTGAAACTTAGGAACATTATTCATATTGTTTTTTGATGTATGTCCCATATATGATCTAAGATTTCCAATTGTACTGCATATTTTCAATTTTAACTAGTTGATTTCTTGTCATAGATTACGGCCTCTGAGCTTAATCTATTATTATACTGACTTCCATTATGCAGCTCTATTGCGTTGGTCATCCTGTATACATGTACTCTTTATTCTGTATGCACTATGTTACATTTGGTCTTATATGTTCCCTCATCTATGTATTGTTTATATTTTGTAGCATTTGACAAAGGCCTGTGACTGGCCAAAACGTCACTGATTTTGATCAGTTTTTCATGTAAATAAAAGCATCGCTTGGCATCATATTCAAAGAAGTGCCTGGATTACTCTTTATTTTGGATATACTTGGGGTGGGAACCCTAATGCCATTCAGCACCCAACTTTCAATGTGCGACTGCACAAAGCAGACTATTTTTTACAAACACTGGCAGTTATGCCAAAGAGTTCTGTCTCAAGGAGCTGACCGAATAATAAATGTCTCCCACAGACTGTGTAATCTCATCTGATACTGACTTTAACATTTCTATTTTCCCTCACTTCGACATTCCTAAGGTTATTGGTACCCAAAAATATGGAAACCACCTGGGAACCCAGTAAGGAGAGAACAAAAAAGACATATGCAACATTGCATTAGTAACAAGGATTTTTATAAGCATATCTGTGAGGTGTAGGGAACACAATGATGTTGCTTTGTGCTTTCAGATACTCTTGTGCAATGGATACTTAAAAGATACAATATCAAAATTATTCATTCTAAATAAGTCAATGGTATCTGCATGTTGTTTGAATTGAGTATACGTGTTGTGAAATCTGGGTATATAATAATTGTGGAATCCTTTTGATCTATTGTTTAATATGTCATCACCTAAATATGGACTTTAGGGTAAATAAAATTATTAACTAATTTGCATAATGATCATTGTTGTAGCTCTAATCACCACCTACATTCCACATAAAATAGTCTATTGATGGATTAGGAAGGATAATGATGCAACACAAATACAGTAGGATGTTTTTCAACTCTCAATTATGATATGTCTACATACCGAATGTGAACAAATGTTCCAAAGCATTGATGATTTTATAGTTTAAACATTTTTCTTAGGTTTCCTTTAATTCATAAAAAAATACAATAGAACAAAACTAAATACATAAACATTTTAAAAAGAAGAATATCAATAAAATCTTCCCATGGTAATAGGAATAACACAAATATACACAAAATTCCATGTCATAATTGGCTTACAATTTTCAAGTAAGGGGCTGCCAAAACCAGAAAACTGTTGTGGTGTGTGAACTGATCTATAAATCTCCATCCTAATCAGAAGCAGAACAAGGATTTCCTAGGTAACAACATACAGTCATATGGTCAAACAAGTGCTAATCATCTGCTGCATATTTAGCTTCATCATATTTTATTCACTTATTTTACACTCTGCTGTTTTGGTGATTGCAAAAATCTAAAAAGCTTTTTTTAAAAACTTCTACCAAATGTTTTCCCAGGATAAAAAAAAGTCTGTGTATGACATGAAGTATTTCAAAGATTTAAGTGGGGTTCTGGTTTTAGGGAAATAAATGTACATTTTAAATGTACCGTTTACATAGGATGTTAAAAAATTACCTTATAGGTGTAGTGCCCAATATCATAAACATGAAAAAAGGGGAAAAACAATATAATAAACATGTCTTTCTTTCTGAATAGGTGGCTTTAATGTAGAGAGCTATTCAGTTTTATGTATATGAAAATGAGAATTGTGTTTCAGCTCCATACAAGAGGTTTAAGTCTCTTGAATAAATAATGAATATATATGTATATATCTAAATATATTTATACTTGCGGAAAGTCCAAGCAGCATACTAATTAAAATGGGTGCAAGCCATCAGGTCCGTGCTGAAGGTCCTCCAATGTATATAAGAAGAAAGATGTAGCACTCCAAATAAAGCACATTAAAAAAGTGATCCTCTTTATTCCGTGATAAAATGTAAACTTATTATATATGATTCATTAAAAACAGAGTAAATATTTTCAAGTGTTTATTTATGTTAATGTTGATGGTTATGGCTTACAGCCAAGGAAAACCCAAAAGTCATTATCTCAGAAAATTGCAATAATTAACCCAAAACACCTACATTTTAAAAATGTCCCTTAGTCTGGTTCAGAAGGTAACGCAATGATCGGGAAGATAGATAACTTGACAGATGTCCGGATTCAGTCATTCACACACTCCATAAGGATTGTAAGCCACAAAAGGTCATTGCTATAGAAGCTGGCTGTTCAAAAAGGGCTGTATTAAAGCATATAAAAGGACATCTGTCATCAGGTATCTGTAATAAATTCTGACATCACAACCTGTTAGAGCAGCTCACAAGGATTCCATGTCAAAGTTTATCTATTTAATTTGTACATTAATCATTCTAAAATCATTTTTTTATTATGTTAATGAGGTATATGGAGAGAGACAAACTGAGGCCACACCTGTTACCCCTCCCTTCTCTCCCATCCTCCCGTACACATGGCTACGTCCTGTAGTAGTTGGCTAATACACATACAGACTGCAGGTGGTGCCAGAACCAGGGAGCACATAGAGGTAGCCAGCACTAGGAGTGTCACATCATTATGCAGACTGTCTGTCATGTGTAAAGGAGTATATCATATACACACAGGCTGCAGAGGGCGCCGGAAACAGTAAGCACATAGAGGAGCCAGCACCAGGAGTGTCACATCATTATACAAGCTGTCAGTCATGTGCATAGGAGTTTCTCATACACACAGGCTGCAGGGGGTATGGCTGCCAGAGCCAGGAAGCACATAGAAATATCCAGCACCAGGAGTGTCACATCATTATACAGCCTGTCAGTCAACCACTGGGAGGTGTCGCTGTGCCTGACACTCATAAATATGTTGGACTGCTAAATATGATAATGACTCATTAGATCTCAGTTCATTTGCATACACCTTTAGGACCTGATTGTTTAATTTTATAGGCATAAAGACAATGTAGGGATAGGAGCAATGCTTAAAAACATAGAGGCAGTTTATGGAAATATCTTTAGTTTTGGGGGTGGATTTTCCTGACAGGCTCCCTTTAATGGAAGGTTGAGTGGATGTAAAGAGTGTAGTAGAAAAAGGTATACTAGAATAACCGAAGCCTTAATAGGATTGTTAATTTTGTATTTAATTTGGAAATTAAGGTCTCAGAGTCTAAAGGAAGAGTGGAGATACCCACAATCCAAGCTGGTTGAAGTCTAGTGTGAAGTTTTCACAATAAGTGATGGTTTGGGGAGCCATGTCATCTGCTGTAGGTTCACTGTGTTTTATGAAGACCAAAGTCAGCACAGCCATCTGCCAGGAAATTGTAGAGCAATTCAGCCTTCCCTCTGCCAACAAAACTAGGGACATGAAGCCTTGACATTGCATATAAACAACAAAGGTTACACATTGCAATACAAAAGTGAATAACCTACACAAAAGAGACAAAAAAAATTATAAATATATAATAAATCACTTTAATAAAGCCCAAGAGATTAGCAATAAAATCCATTTGGCTTCTTTCATGTGTAAGGTTTAAACTCTGGCACCGCCACGTTTGTTAGTAGGGGCATAATCTATAGTAACCATCCTCCTAGATGTAATATTGCTAGAATGAACATCCCAAAATGTTTTTGCAGACCTGCTATATTCCCTTTGCTGGTAAGTGTTTTTAGATTTGCTTCACTAATATGTTTTGTGTTTCAATTTTCTATATGTGCAACCCACATATTGTAGTTTACAAGAAACGTATTCTACAATGTAGACAACAAAAGTGGTTTCACAATTCATATGTCAGTATATTTTGAAATTTTTGTATAGGTAAAAAAAAAGTTGCTTTTGCATAGATTTACAGACATTGCACTTATTGCCACAATTTGATGATGCTTTCTCTCTACCACAATTTGATGCTGCTCTCTGTGTACCTAGCAGGGGAACCTTGAGTCTGTGCAGTTCTGTCGATGAAAACATCTGCTGCAAAGAATAGTGAATAGTGCCTGGACGAAGGCATTGGGCCGAAGTGGCGTTGGGATGTCAGTCATCTGGGCAGGCGTGAGAATCCTTGTGCTAGGTAATTATTGCAATTGGACTGTGTCCACTACTATGCATGATTGGGTGTTTACATGTTTATAAGATCTTAATGGCATTTATCTGGCACCTAGATGGAACCCACAAACTTACAAAAATCTTTCATATACCAAAAAAAAAAAAAATTTGATTACAAATCACGTCCCCCAGATGTTTATGTTTCCCTCCCAGCATAAGCTGGCACTTCTGCATTTGTTCTATTGTAATTTTCATGAATATTTGCAATAAAGATATGTACTTTTCTGTAAAACATATTTGTGCAAGTCTGGTCCTTCTTGTATAGGTTTGGATTCATTGTTGCCAGTAGCAGACAAATAGTCCCTACAGAGAGGACCACTGAGTCATTACCTTACCCCTCTCATATAAAGTTGTTTAGGTATTGTTAAAGAATAGTGAAGGCAGGGGGCCCTTGCTTGTTCCCTCTCTATACCCCTACCCCAGTCTTTGATCCTGGACAACTTTCTCTGTTTCTCTCTGTACCATAAGCTATATCACTCCTGTACAGTCTCCTCCACTCAGCCCCTGCTCTGTGGACACTATTTTCACAGCAGGTCAGTTTTTAACTCTTAGTGCTCCCACAGCACACACTATTTGTCATCTAACTAATTCATTGCTGGTCTCCACTATGTATTCCATACACCTCCATGTGTTCAAAGCTACCAGACTAGTCAATATATACAGCAGAATCTAATATCATTCATGAGAGAACAAAAGGTATCATAGGGATTGTGGGCAAAATGCAACTAACTTAATCTAGGGCAAAGAAAGGAAGAGGTTAGACTTTGCCCACTTCGCTGCTTAGAAAGATTTTTGACAAGCAGCTTCAGAAAAGAGAAATATGGTGTAACTCTGGAAAGAAAGAGCAAGCAGCACAAAATAGACACATTTTAAAATGTACAAGTTGCTGAGGACTGAGATTATACACAGTCCAGATTAAACAGAGCATTAGTAATGTAATATGTTGGAGTTGTTATAGAACTATCAGGTCTAAACAAGGCTAATATTCAAGAGTTTTTTTTTCTTTTTCCTTTCATGTTTTTGATTTCTTCTAACTTTCCAAAAGATGAATATTCGAAGACAATAAATCTTGATTCTCTGAGACCAGTTTAGTTGCATAGTTAAATGATATTAATCTTTTAGATCAACATCACTGTTTACTTGTCCCAGTTCCAGGTAAAGGCATTACTACAATTTAGTTGTGTGACTAATCCTTTGACAACTGTTTGAGAGCAAGCATCATATTGTTCTTATGTTTTTTTCTTCAATTAATCACTGCGTAAAGCATCAGATAGCATTTGAACTTACTTGGGATATATTTTGCGGCTTATTTGAGCTGGATTTGGCCTTCCTTCTTTAGTTTCATACCTCTGGGCCATATCTGCTTCCTACTTATAATTTTACCTTTGCTAATATTCATGCAAATACAGTAACATTCCTTTTGGGGCTAACTGTACAAATATTAACTTGCAATTTTGTCAAACTTCACATATTTCACAGTAATAGAAAGCCTAGCTCTTGCCTCTAAATGTTTCTGTTGTGAAGGCCCTGTCAGTAGACTGCTTAAGCAGGTACTGTACATAATGTTGGTTTTACTCCTTGTCACAAAGCATGGTAATGATACCTTGGCAGACAGGCATAGTACCCTAGGGGTTGAGAAACCAAATAAACAAACATAATCATAAACATGTTCGGTATCATCTCATTTCAGAAATTCTAATTTATCAAATACAAAAACAGTCACCGGGTTATGTATGGGATAGGTTTGTTCTTAAGTTGAATTTGTATGTACGTCTGAGCTGTTATAATTTATAATCGTAGCTCCAGACTTTTTTGATTTTTGTGACCATTAGATTTTCTAACTTTTGTGTTGTAATGGGAGCAAAGCATCCAGAGAGCTTCACCAGAGGTCTCAATGGACAGAGAGGTCCTTCTGTAACTAGGGGTCGGCTGTAAGTAAGTAGGGGTCATCTGTCCTTAAGTCAGGGTCTACCTGTATTTCCATCGGTGAACCACAAAACTGAAAATAGCACCTAATCACCAGTTTGTAACACATAAAAATGGTATTAATGGAAGTGTTGGCTTGTCCCTTAAAAATTAACACGTTACACAGATCCATACGACATAGTAAGAAAAAGTTATTGTTGTCTATATATGGAAAAATTGTGAAAATGTATTAAACACAATAAACCTTATATAAATTTGGTTTCCCCAAGGTAGTACTGTCCCAAATAATAAAGGTAAGGTATCAATGCTGCATAGGATGTTACACAGAAAACAAGCCCTCATAAAGCTCTATACCTGGAAAAATAAAAAATATATTGTCAGGAAGGCATGCAGGAGGAAACCTTATAGAAAAATAAAACTTCTCCAGGGGAAGGAAAGGTGGAAGCCAGAGCTTGCACATAGTTCATAATTAGAGATGAGCGAGCAATAAAATGCTCGGGTGCTCGTTATTCGAGACAAACTTCTCCCGATGCTCGAGTGCTCGTCTCGAATAACGAACCCCATTAAAGTCAATGGGAGACTCGAGCATTTTTTAAGGGGACCAAGGGTCTGCACAGGGAAGCTTGGCCAAACACCTGGAAACCTCAGAAAATGATGGAAACACCACGGAAATGGACAGGAAACAGCAGGGGCAGCATGCATGGATGCCTCTGAGGCTGCTTAATCGCACCATTATGCCAAAATTATGGGCAACAGCATGGCGATGAGTGACCAAATGAGGCTGGATAGCATCTAAAACATCCAATAATTGACCCTGACACTATAGAAGACGGCATGCAGCGGCAGCAGCGGCAGGCTAGAGGGTGGCATGGCGACACACCCCAAATGGACTCAGGCTTCAAACCAATTAAAAAAATTCCTTTTGGCAAGAATAACGTGTAGCACTGTATGTATCAGTATTTTGCCTGGTTAAGGCGGCAGAGAGGAACCAAAGGAGGTGAGCAAGAAGCGCTGAAATGATTTCCTATGTGAACAAAAGATTGACGGTATATTTAGTCGATAACACAGCATGGTGGCGACCAAGTTCCATAAAGTATCTGGTGAAACACCTGAAAAATGAGCCTGACACAGCTTGTTTGATAAGGGGACGACATGTGGAGGCAGCCATGGAGACGACTTCCATGATTAAGAGCGACAGTATAGGCCATCCATATTGCGCTGCTATGATTGAAACTTCAGGTCTCGCGCTCCAGCGTCTGGGGAATAGCCAGTTGAAAGTTACGCATGGAGACATTGGTGGACGCTGTGGAGGATCGTGGAGGCGAAATGGACAGGGGCAGTATGCATGAATGCCTCTGAAGCTGCCTAATCTTGGAATGGAGCTGGCGGTCCGCTGCCAGACGAGCTTTCGCCTGTCCAAGCCCCTGTCTCTCGGCTCCTCCCCACCCAAAATGGGCCTGGGGGCCAGAAGCGTTTGCTTTGAAAAAATTATAATTTTCAAAGCAGGCGGGGGCTACAAACAGTACTTCTAAGAATCTTTTGGATAAGATCAAGTGTAGTACTGTTCTTATAAGTTTTGGTTATGGCGGATGAGGGGAATGTAAACAGATGCGCAAGAAGCGCTTAAATAATATCGGTAAATGATAAAAGTTTGCCAGTATATTTTGTGGATAACACAGCAGGGTGGCGACAAAGTTAACAAGTTTGATGTGGAAGCCATGAAAACAACCCAAAATTCTGCCTGACACAGCTCGTTTGCTAAGGGGACGATGTATCGAAGCAGCTATATGGACGACTTTGGGAGGAAGCTATGGAGATGATGTGTGGAGGTAGCAATGGATACAACGTGTGGAGGCAGCTATAAAGACGACGTGTGGAGGCTGCTATGGAGGCAATTAAATTTGGATAGTGCCTGTATGTGGCAGTCCAAAAAAGTTTTCAAACCAGAGGACCGGGTGGGTAGCCCTCCAGAAAAATTAAATACATATAGTACCTGTATGTGGCACTCCCAAAAATTGTTTAAAACAGAGGTCCAGGTAGGTGGCCCTCCAGAAAAATTAAATACATAGAGTACTATAGCTAGAGCCAGTTGGCCCTGGCAAAAAATATCCAGTTTCCTCTACTTTAGTGTACAAAGAGGAGGAGAAGGAGGAAAATGAGGAGGAGGAGTGCATACATTATTCAGGTTGAGCTTCTTTCACCTGGTGGAGAATGGAAATCCTGAGAAATCCAGGATTTATTCATCTTGATAAGCGTCAGCCTGTCAGCGCTGTCAATCAACAGGCGTTTACAGGCCACCAGCTGCACTGAAAACCCGCTCAGACAACACGCTAGTGGCAGAGCAGGCAAGAACCTCCAAGGCGTACAGCGCCAGTTCGTGCCACATGTCCAGCTTTGAAACCCAGTAGTTGTAGGGAGCTGTGTGATCATTTAGGATGGTGGTATGGTCAGCTACGTACACTCTCCACATCTTTCTGTAAAGATCAGCCCTACTCTGCCGAGACTGGGGACAGGTGACAGTGTCTTGCTGGGGTGACATAAAACTGGCAAAAGCCTTGTAAAGCGTACCCTTGCCAGTGCTGGACAAGCTGCCTGCTCGCCTACTCTCCCTCGCTACTTGTCCCGCAGAACTACGCACTCTGCCGCTAGCGCTGTCAGAAGGGAAATACTGTTTCAGCTTGTGCACCAGGGCCTGCTGGTATTCATGCATTCTCACACTCCTTTCCTCTGCAGGGATGAGAGTGGAAAGATTTTGCTTGTACCGTGGGTCCAGGAGAGTGAACACCCAGTAATCGGTGCTGGAATAAATTCTTTGAACGCGAGGGTCACGGGATAGGCAGCCTAGCATGAAATCTGCCATATGCGCCAGAGTACCAACGCGTAAGAATTCACTCCCCTCACTGGCCTGACTGTCCATTTCCTCCTCCTCCAACTCCTCCAACTCCTCTTCTTCTGCCCATACACGCTGAACAGTGAAGGACTCAACAATGGTCCCCTCTTGTGTCTCGCCAACATTCTCCTCCTCTTCCTCCTCATCCTCCTCCACCTCCACCTCCTCCGATATGCGCTGAGAAACAGACCTCAGGGTGCTTTGGCTATCAACAAGGGAATATTCTTCCCCCGTCTCTTGTGACGAGCGCAAAGCTTCCGACTTCATGCTGACCAGAGAGTTTTTCAACAGGCCAAGCAGCGGGATGGTGAGGCTGATGATGGCGGCATCGCCACTGACCATCTGTGTTGACTCCTCAAAGTTACTCAGCACCTGACAGATATCAGACATCCACGTCCACTCCTCATTGTAGACTTTAGGAAGCTGACTGACCTGACTACCAGTTCTGGTGGAAGTTGACATCTGGCAGTCTACAATCGCTCCATCTCTCTGCGCTCGTGGTTAAACTCTGGATAACATGGTAATGTTGAATTCCACCTCGTGGGCACGTCGCAAACAGTCGGGAGCGGCCGTTAGAGGCGGCGCTGCGCTGCCCTGAGAGTGGCAGCATCTGTGCTGGACTTCCTGAAATGCGCACAGATGCGGCGCACTTCGTGAGAAAATCAGACAGATTGGGGTATGTCTCGAGGAACCGCTGAACTATGAGATTTAACACATGGGCCAGGCATGGCACATGTGTCAGTCTGCCAAGTTGCAGAGCCGCCACCAGGTCACGGCCGTTGTCACACACAACCATGCCTAGTTTCTGGTTCAGCGGTGCCAGCCACAGATCAGTCTGCGCCGTGATGCCCTGTAATAGCTCTTGGGCAGTGTGCCTTTTATCGCCTAGGCTCAGCAGTTTGAGCACCGTCTGCTGTCGCTTAGCGACGGCACTGCTGCTGTGCCTAGAGCTACCGACTGATGCGCAATGCCCAGGATGGTAATTTGGAGGACGAGGTGGAGGAGGGGTGGGAGGAGGGGAGACATAGTAGGCCTGAGAGGACTTGGACCAAGGTAGGCCCAGCAATCTCGGCGTCGGCAGTATATGAGCAGCCCCAGGGTCAGACTCGGTCCCAGCCTCCACCAATGTGCCGTCGGAGATATAAATACTGCTCTGCCCGGCAGCACTCGTCCACGTGTTCGTGGTCAGGTGGACCTTGTCAGAAATGGTGTTGGTCAGGGCACGGATGATGTTGTCTGACCGTGCTGGTGCAGGGCTGGGACGGCACATCGGTAAAAGTAGTGGCAGCGGGGACCGAATACCGAGGGCGGCCGCCGCCATGAGTTGCGAAAGGCCTCGCGTCTCTACCAGCCTATAGGGCAGCATCTCCAGGCTAAGTAGTTTGGAGATGTGGACGTTGAGGGCTTGGGTGTGTGGGTGGGTTGCACTGTACTTCCTCTTGCGCTCTGGGGTATGGAGAGCTGAACGCTGCGCATGGAGACATTGTTTGATGCTGTGGAGGATCGTGGAGGCGAAGGTGTGGTTTTGCACGGAGGTGTTTGGGCGGGGGTTCTGGACAGGGGGTGACTAGCAGAGGCAGAGGTGACACAGGGAAGGAGCAGTGGTGTGCCTGGACGGAGGTGAACGGCCTTGGTTCCATGAGTGGGGTGTTTAGCATTCATATGCCTGCGCATACTGGTGGGGTTAAGCTGGTAGTGGTGGAACCCCTGCTGATCCTGGTGTGGCCAGGTTGCACACCACAGTCCGTCGGTCATGCGGTGTTTCTTTAAAGAACCTCCAGACTTCCGAAATCTAGCCCTGCCACGGGAGCTTCACTACGTGAAAACATTTGGCGCTGATGCACCAGCTCTGCCCTGCCTCTCCGTCTGGCCCCACCACTGCCTCTTCCAACCTGTTCTCGTCGAGGACGTCCCTGTCTCAGAAGCATGTGTTCACCGCCTATCACCCAGCGTGGGTCTGTCACCTCATCATCCTCCGATCCCTCCAGATCCTGCTCCCCCCTCGGACTTCCTGCCCTGACACAACAACTCACCACTGTCTGATCACCATGTCTCCTCATCGTCCGACACCTCTTTACACACCTTCTTCCACTACGTCACAATGTCTTCATCACTCACCAACTGTGACCGGTGGAAAACCTGGGCATCGGAAAAGAGCTCAGCGCAACCGAAAAGTGGGTTGTGACTGGACGGGTCCAGAAAACGTTCCTCAGAGTATGCCGGTTCAAATGCCAATTTTCCTGGGCGGGGGCAGACTGTGGGGAAGGAGGCTGAGGTGGAGGAGCTGAGGAGTGCTGATTTCAGGTGACATGGGTGGACTGCGTGGAAGACTGACTGGTGGACAAATGGCTAGAAGCATTGTCCGCAATCCACGACATCACATGTTCGCACTCTTCTGGCCTCAACAGTGCTCTACCACGAGTCCCAGTAACTTGAGCGTGAACCTAGGGAGTGTAGCTCTGCGGCGTCTCCCTGCTCCCTCATCAGCAGATGGTGTCTCACCCCGCCCAGGATCACGACCCTCTGACCCCTGCAGTAGTTGGGCGCCCATGCCCTCGTCCTCTACCCCTAGCCCTTGGGTTCAACATTTTCAAAATGAAAGTGTAAACTGTAAATTTTTGTGTTTTTTTTGTGTTTTTGTTTTTTTAACAAACGAGCTATCCTATTGCTATGGCTAGTTTCTAATCCACACTGACAGCATACAACAGGATTTTGTGCTGTGCCTGATGACTTTTAGTGTTTGAAAAAAAAAAAGAAAAGAAAAGCGACTGTGCCTAATTCAATCAAACCCTAATAAATTGTCCCACTTAGGTGTTTGAGATGATATGTGTGTCACTGAGAGCTAAACAGAACGTTCGCAAGACTCACTGCAAATTCATCACAATATGGTACTAGCTGCACTACTAGTGCAGCAAGGCCAGCCACAGCAATCAACCAAAAATAAAAATATAACGCTATTGCATCCCTAAGAGGCCTGTTGGATTCACGTATAGCTAGTTTCTAGCCTACACTGACAGCACAACTGGATTTATGCTGTGCCTATGACTTTGAGTTATAAAAAAAAAAAATTAAAAAGAAAAAGCAGACTGCCTAATTCAATCAAACTCCTAATAAATTGTCCCACTTAGGTGTTTGAGATATATATGTGTGTCACCAGAGCTAAATATAACGTTCGCAAGTCCCCTGCAAATTCGTCACAATATGGTACTAGCTGCACACTACTAGTGCCATCAGGCCAACCACAAGCAAACAAAAAAAAAATATATATAACGCTCTTAGCCCTAAAAGGGCTGTTGGGCTCTTGTAGACTCACTCCTGCCTAAGTAAAGCTAATATAGCAGCCTAACTCTATCCCTGCAGCAGCAGCAGCTCTCTCCCTAACGGCATCACAGACAGGAAGATGCGAGCAGCGCGGGAAGGGGCTAGTCTATTCCAGGGTCACCTGATCAGGCCAGCCAACCACTGCTATCGACGTGTAAGGTACCACGTCATGCTGGGTGGAGTGCAGAGTCTCCTGGCTGTGATGGCGGAGATCCATTTTCTCGAGCTGGCGAAGTTAACTTCTGAGCAACGAGCAGTTACGAGTACGCTATGCTCGAACGAGCATCAAGCTCAACGAGTGTGTTCGCTCATCTCTATTCATAATACATTAATTAGAAAATATCTATGACTTTGGGACATTATTTGACAATTGTATTGTCTGGTTAATGTGAGAAGAGTGAAAGAGATATTATTGTAATGACTGTTATTATATCTACATTGTAAGCAACTGGTGTCTGGTGTCTCTGGTGGAATAAAAACACTTTCTTCACCTTACCTTCTTGGAGTGCTGCTTCATCTTTTGCCTTGTACTATTGTTGGAGGGTGTTGTCGGACCCGACGAAGACTGCACCCTATGATTTTTTTTATGGTGCCGCTCCCACCACCTTTGTTTTGCTATGGTGTCTGTTTGTATGTTTTCTTTATTTTTATTTACCACTTTGAAATTTCATATCTGATTACCAGCAAAAACATGGGGGAGATTTTTTTTCCTTCTAGTTTTCCTGTCAGTCTATTTCCTTCTTTGTTTAGTGTCTTGGTCTAATTTGTCTTAGGTGGATTTTCCTTGTGTTAATTGCTCCGATGCCTGTTATCTAACATTGGCTGGTGTGGAGGAATGCAACTGTTTAATAAAAGTCACCAAATTTTGCGCAAAAAAGTTGTCAAAGGGTTGTTTCTTATTCACAATCTGAAACAGGACAGGTTTTCGCACCTTTTTTCAAAAGTCGCAGATGCTCAATATTTTCAAATATGGAAAAGTTGCTGAAAAATGTGTACATTCTCAAAAATCTGAGACTTTTCTGAACAAAGAAAGAATAAAAAAAAGATCCCCCATGGTCAACAGAAATGTAATTATTAATTATAATGCAAAATATTCATTTTATTTTCTATGTACAATATCGTCACAAAAGTTTTGTATAAATCAGAGTCATAATTGGTATTAAGTTCAATATTTGACCCATGAATACTTTGGGATTCCTAACTGCTCTGTAGTACGCAGAGAGTCTGAGGGTGTTGCCTCTGAGCTCAAACATTACCATCTGGTCTAATATGACCCTACAACACCCAGTTTCTCTCAGCCTTTTTAAAAACTGTGAAACATCTAACAATATAAAATGTGAGTTTTAAAAACTTTAACTCATTTTTTATTGTGATTATCAGTATTCCATTTTTTTTATTCTTCTCTTTATTGCCAGAACCGTTAGGAATTCTTTAGATTACATCATAGAGTTCAATTAAAGATAACATCAGAAAGGAGTGGAACATTCCAGAGAGCTGCCAAATAAGTCTACGAATCCTTGGAAATATCAATTAATATATAAGTATGCTGTGTGTTTGTAAAAGCATTGGATACCAACGCAAACTCTACTAGGGTATTCAACATGTGCATGGAACTATGCATTATGAAGTGGTTTTGAAATTAAAATCCCAATGTGCTAGCTGTGTCAGAATAACAATAACATCTGTCTTATAAGCTAAACTATAGCTAATGTGAGGAGTATTACACTCAGAATTGTTCAGAATACTGTGCTACATTTGATAGTAGATGGATAGAAAATAAGATAATTCAATAAAGTGTATTTTAGTGTTTTTAGTTGTTACAACCTATAATTATATGGCATAATTATATGGCAATAGAAAAAACTAAAAACGGTGTGTGGTATCATAAGTTACATTTTTAGGATTTTTTTAGGAAGTTAAGGGCATTAGTAATGATATTTTCATGAACTTCACAATGCTTTATGGGGTATATGTTATAGACTTAGAAGCAAATTCTGGGTGCTGGGGTCAGAGAGGACTCCCAGTCATTTAACTCTCAGAGTGTGATTTATAGCCTCTCCATCATGTAAGAGAACATGGCACTACACTCACAGTACAGTACATACCTGTCCGACAGAGTTACCGAAAGTGCATCTGTCCAACGAGAATACAGTGTGCCGCGATTCACTGAGATTGTGCGCCCATGTCATGAATGTGTCCCTTCCCCGCTCAGGTCCGATGAGTTCACCTCTTCTTTGTGGTGCATGTAAGTGCATTGCGTGTGACACAGTTGGGAAGTTGAATCCTGTGCTCATTTCCGAATTCGACCGTCCGACACCCCCGCCTCCCGTGTGTGTCGCATGAAATCAGCTCATGCGATCTTGTGTGACACAATTCCAGCACAGACACATGTTAATACCTGTCTGAGCCCTGCAATCCCTGAAAAAAGTGCAAAGTCGACAAAAGTGCAGCCTTAGAAATGAGCCCTAGTATCTTTTTACCTTCTGACCTGGAGAGTCTAGTTAGAATATGGGACACAACCATCAAGTACTATGATATTTAAAGTAAATCCTCACATAATTTAACCTCTGCAATCACCACCTGTTCATTTATGAAAAATAAGCCGTTGTTTCTTTGTAAAAAAAGAATTTAATGTTTATGTTAATTAGCCTAAGTGTCTGGTGTGTACCAGGCTTTGACGGTTCCTCCCAAGAGCTTCTATCCTGCCCCTCCTACCGCCGCTGAACTCATCATAGGGGAATCCAGAAATGCAGCTATGGGTTAGAAGTGCTGGGGGGGGGGACCAGCCACAAGCAAATCAACCAAAAATAAAATATATAACGCTATTGCATCCCTAAGAAGGCCTGTTGGATTCACGTATAGCTAGTTTCTAGCCTACACTGACAGCACCAACTGGATTTTATGCTGTGCCTAATGACTTTGAGTTATAAAAAAAAAAAATTAAAAAGAAAAAGCAGACTGTGCCTAATTCAATCAAACTCCTAATAAATTGTCCCACTTAGGTGTTTGAGATATATATGTGTGTCACCAAGAGCTAAATATAACGTTCGCAAGTCTCCCTGCAAATTCGTCACAATATGGTACTAGCTGCACTACTAGTGCCATCAAGGCCAACCACAAGCAAACAAAAAAAAAAATATATATAACGCTATTCTAGCCCTAAAAAGGGCTGTTGGGCTCTTGTAGACTCACTCCTGCCTAACAGTAAGCTAATATAGCAGCCTAATGCTATCCCTGCAGCAGCAGCAGCTCTCTCCCTAACGGCATCCAGACAGAGAATGATGCGAGCAGCGCGGGAAGGGGCTAGTCTATTCCAGGGTCACCTGATCAGGCCAGCCAACCACTGCTATCGACGTGTAAGGGTACCACGTCATGCTGGGTGGAGTGCAGAGTCTCCTGGCTTGTGATGGCGGAGATCCATTGGTTTCCCTTCGAGCCTGGCGAAGTTAACTTCTGAGCAACGAGCAGTTACGAGTACGCTAATGCTCGAACGAGCATCAAGCTCAAACGAGTGTGTTCGCTCATCTCTATTCATAATACATTAATTTAGAAAATATCTAATTGACTTTTTGGGACATTATTTGACAATTGTATTGTCTGGTTAATGTGAGAAGAGTGAAAGAGATATTATTGTAATGACTGTTATTTATATCTACATTGTAAGCAACTGGTGTCTGGTGTCTCTGGTGGAATAAAAACACTTTCTTCACCTTACCTTCTTGGAGTGCTGCTTCATCCTTTTGCCTTGTACTATTGTTGGAGGGGTTGTCGGACCCCGACGAAGACCTGCACCCTATGATTTTTTCACGGTGCCGCTCCACCACTTTGTTTTGCTATGGTGTCTGTTTGTATGTTTTCTTTATTTTTATTTACCACTTTGAAATTTCAGTATCTGATTACCAGCAAAAAACATGGGGGGAGATTTTTTTTCCCTTCTAGTTTTCCTGTCAGTCTATTTCCTTCTTTGTTTAGTGTCTTGGTCTAATTTGTCTTAGGTGGATTTTCCTTGTGTTAAATTGCTCCGATGCCTGTTAGTCTAACATTGCTGCCTGGTGTGGAGGATGCAACTGTTTAATAAAAGTCACAAATTTTTGCGCAAAAAAGTTGCAAAGTTGGTTGTTCTTATTCACAATTCTGAAACCAGGACAGGTTTTGCACCTTTTTTCAAAAGTCGCAGATGCTCAATATTTTCAAATATGGAAAAGTTGCTGAAAAATGTGTACATTCTCAAAAATCTGAGACTTTTCTGAACAAAGAAAGAAATAAAAAAAAAGATCCCCCATGGTCAACAGAAAATGTAATTATTAATTATAATGCAAATATTCATTTTATTTTCATATGTACAATATCTGTCACAAAAGTTTTTGTATAAATCAGAGTCATATTTGGTATTTAAGTTCAATATTTGACCCATGAATACTTTGGGATTCCTAAACTGCTCTGTAGTACGCAGAGAGTCTAGAGGGTGTTGCCTCTGAGCTCAAAACATTAACCATCTGGTCTAATATGACCCTACAACACCCAGTTCTCTCAGCCTTTTTTAAAACTGTGAAACATCTAACAATATTAAAATGTGAGTTTTTAAAAACTTTAACTCATTTTTTATTGTGATTATCAGTATTCCATTTTTTTTATTCTTTCTCTTTATTGCCAGAACCGTTAGGAGATTCTTTAGATTACATCATAGAGTTCAATTAAAAGATACAATACAGAAAGGAGTGGAACATTCCAGAGAGCTGCCAAATAAGTCTACGAATCCTTGGAAATATCAATTAATATATAAGTATGCTGTGTGTTTGTAAAAGCAGTTGGATATACCAACGCAAAACTCTACTCTAGGGTATTCAACATGTGCATGGAACTATGCATTATGAAGTGGTTTTGAAATTAAAATCCCTAATGTGCTAGCTTGTGTCAGAATAACAATAACATCTGTCTTATAAGCTAAACTATAGCTACATGTGAGGAGTATTACACTCAGAATTGTTCAGAATACTGTGCTACATTTTGATAGTAGATGGATAGAAAATAAAGATAATTCAATAAAGTGTATTTTAGTGTTTTTAGTTGTTACAACCTATAATTATATGGCATAATTATATGGCAATAGATAAAAAACTAAAAAACGGTGTGGTGGTATTCATAAAGTTACATTTTTAGGATTTTTTTAGGGAATTAAGGCGCATTAGTAATGATATTTTTCATGAACTTCACAATGCTTTATGGGGTATATGTTATAGACTTAGAAGCAAATTCTGGGTGCTGGGGTCAGAGAGGACTCCCAGTCATTTAACCTCTCAGATGCTGTGATTTATAGCCTCTCCAGTCAATGTAAAGAAGGAACCATGGCACTACACTCAGTACAGTACATACCTGTCCGACAGAGTTTACCGAAAGTGCATTGTCCAACGAGAATACAGTGTGCCGCGATTCACTGAGATTGTGCGCCCAATATCATGAATGTGTCCCTTCCCCGCTCAGGTCCGATGGAGTTCACCTTCTTCTTTGTGGTGCATGTAAGTGCATTAGCGTGTGACACAGTTGGGAAGTTGAATCCTGTGCTCATTCCGAATCATTCGGACCGTCCGACACCCCCGCCTCCCGTGTGTGTCGCATGAAATCAGCTCATGCGATCTTGTGTGACACAATTCCAGCACAGACACATGTTAAATACCTGTCTGAGCCCTGCAATCCCTGAAAAAAGTGCAAAGTCCGACAAAAGTGCAGCCTTAGTAAATGAGCCCTAGTATCTTTTTACCTTCTGACCTGGAGAGTCTAGTTAGAATAATAGGGGACACAACCATCAAGTACTATGATATTTAAAGTAAATCCTCACATAATTTAACCTCTGCAATCACCACCTGTTCATTTATGAAAAATAATAGCCGGTTGTTTCTTTGTAAAAAAAAGAATTTAATGTTTATGTTAATTAGCCTAAAGTGCTCTGGGTGTGTACCAGGTTTTGACTGTTCCTCCCAAGAGCTTCTATCCTGCCCCTCCTACCGGCTGAACTCATCAGTAGGGGAATCCAGAAAATGCAGCATGTGGGTTAGAAGTGCTGGGGGGGGGGGGGCAGTCAGAGCCTGGAGGGGCTAATTTACTCACATATACATTTTTTTTTAACAAAGATATATCCGAAGATAACCTTTTATAAAAAATAATCTGGTGCTCATGTTTTTAACCTTTACAAAACACTGGTGGTGCTTTGTAGATTTTAATTAACATGATAGATTTCCTTTAATTAAAAGAAAAGGTTTCTATATAGACATTAAAGGCATCTATTTTTAGAGATATATATTATAATTAGATCTATGAGAATGTATTAATCTATATAATGAGGGGAAGTAGTTGTATATAATATTCAAGTGATCAAGTTATTAAGAAGTCCTGCTACTTACTCTTGTACTGTGTGCAGACCCTCTGTGCTTCCTTCTTTACATCTCTGTGATATGCTGATTAGCAGCACATTATGAATAGTCCTGCTCCCTCCCTTTTCCTTTCCCAGTCTCTATGGATGGACTGGAGAGAGAGGGTAATGTTACATGGAAGCAGGGAACAGGTAAAGGCTGCAGCTTTTAAAGTAGACAAAGACAATGGTACATATACTATAGAGCAGTGGTGGCTAACCTATGGCACTGGTGCCAGAGGTGGCACTCAGAGCCCTTTCTGTGGGCACCCAGGCCATCTCCAGAGATGACTCCAAGTATCTTCCTGCAGTCCCAGACAGCCCAGGACTTGCTGTGCACAGAGCTATTTTAAAGTGACTGTGCTACCTGGGACTACTGGAGGAGTGGGAAAATGTGGACAGATCTTGATCATCCAAATTTCTTCTATTTTCTGCTTTATTAGTGTCCTCAGGGTGCTGGTATCAATGAAAGCTGAGACAGAGAAGGGAGTATCAATCACAAATAAAATTTCTGGGTTGGCACTTTGCGATAAATAAGTGGGTCTTGGTTGTAGATTGGGCACTTGGTCTCTAAAAGGTTCGCCATCACTGCTATAGAGACTATAGCTGAAATCTCTACCAGGTCTTACTGTGATCGTACTCTGGCTTTGAGTGTATTAGCAGGGACCAATATAAAGACTGGTGCACTAACTTAATATATTCCCCCCAATATGTTTTATACATATAATTTACACACTACAAGTACAGGTGCTCTTTAAGATTTTGCTTTAGTCTTTCATAACTTATTAAGGAGATGTTTGCCTTTCTAGCAACTATGTGTTAACAGGAAATAACTCTCTCCACCCTTTATAGTTATACAAAAAGTACCATACCGGCCCTACAGTATGTGCTTTAACAATAGAGTCAATGTAACAGTATAGTTATCAAGAACCTTTCACTGTCAACATTTGTCAAAGGATTGTGATGGTATTTGCTCATTATCTGAACAATCTTTTCTCAAACATTACCAGTGAAATATTGGCAGCCATCCTGTCACAAACATTAATTCCTTAATCAACTGCGATTAGAATTGACACAGATGTAAATAAAGATATAAATTATATTCGGCTTATTTGTTTCTTTGGGGCATACAGGTATATATAGCAAATGAATAAGTATATCTAAAATTATTTTCAAGGTGAATTTCATGAGATACCAAAGTGGGCCTACTATCTATGAAGACTGCAAAACACTGTTTGAGCAAGCAAATATCTAAGTTGCCAATGGTAACGGAAGTCAAGACATGTAACAGAGCACAAACATTGTCTTGATTAGTAAAGTTGTAGCGTTTAGGCTGCTCACACGTAAAAATAAAAGTTACTTCAGGTTTATCATGGATGTTTTCCAGTCTAATTCTTTCCTTGGTTTTATGTCTAAATGAATTACAAAAAAAGGAGTAGAGCTGCAAGAATAGCTATTTATGAAGTGTCGCAAACACATTATAAAGCTTTAAAAGTAACACTTGTGTTGAGATCTTAAACATTTAAAGGACACCTGTCACCAGGTCTCTGTCACTAGTCCTGTCACCACTACCTGTGGGAGCAGCTCACAAGGATCCATCCCAGCCTTTATCTAGTCAATTCATACATTATTAATTGTAAAATCATCTTTTCTTTATTATGTAAATGAGGCTGGTCATAGGGTCAGAGGCAGTGATGTCACACCTGTTACCCCTCCCCTCTCCTCCCCCTGCTCATGTCTGAGTGTAATGTATAGTAAATCATTGCTAGTGTCTGTGCTTTATCTGCTCACCTGCTGTGTCCTCCTAATACACATGTGTGAGACACAGACATCAGCTACACATGAATCTGACATGTTCTGCTATAACATGGCTGCCTGGAGCTGTTGCATCTCTACTATACACACACAGGCTGCAGGGGCCGCCAGCACCAGGAAGCACATGGAGGAGCCATTACACCATTATACATCACATCATTATACAGACTGTCAGTTATGTATATAGGAGTATCTCATACACACACAGGCTGCAGGGGGCGTGGCCACCATAACCAGGAAGCACATGGAGGAGCCATTACACCATTATACCTCACATCATTATACAGGCTGTGAGTCGAGCACTGGGGGTGTGGCTGTGTCTCCCACTCATGAATAAGCTGGACAGCTTGAATATAATGACTCATTGGGCATTTCACAGGTCATTTGCATACAGCTTTAGGACCTCATTGCTTAAATTTACAGGCATGTAGAGGGACAATGAAGGGATAGAGGCAATGCTTTCTAATGGCAGTTTATGAAAATATATTTAGTTAAGGGGGTTAATTTGCCTGACGGGTTCTCTTTAAATTATGTTGGTTCAGTAGTTGTGTTTTCCAAAGTAATGTTACATGCATGAATTAGATTAATTATTGGGCCACATTTACTTACCTGTCCTGTCACAATCCCCGAAAGTGCATTGTCTGACCGGAATGCACAATATCCTGAATGTGTCGCTTCCCCGCTCAGGTCCGCCGGAGCTCACCTTCTTCTTCCTGATGTATGTAAGTGCTTGGTTTTGCGACAAAATTTGAATCTTAAATACTGTACAAGATGCAGGGATGGAAGCTTATGTTTTCATTGGAGCTCTTTAAAAATTGTCAGAGGGCTCCTTATATTAATATCTATATTTTCTACTCTTTCAACCTCACTCCATCGCAATGCACTTTTACTTTAGTTCTCACTGGTCACACTTGACCTCCTCTCCACCAACTTTTTGGCTATGATCTTTTATGCCTGCCTGGTATCATTCCAACCCAAAGGTTACACACCCTGGTAAGGGATGCTTTCTGGTCGAAATGTATTTTTTGATCTATTCTCCAATAAGTTTTTACCTCCTGTTCCCTGGACTTTCTGATGCTGATGTATGTCTGTTACCATTACCATTACTCTAATTTTTGTTTGGATGATTATTTGATCAATTGTTTTACTGCTTCTGTTTTAGATTTTTGTCTCTCTTTAGCTAGTTCTTGGATCTGTCATTTTGAAATGTTTTTGTTATACTTTAAAAACACAAATAAAACTTATTAAAAACAATAAAAACTAACTTGCATTGACCTTGTTATAACATTATTAAATATGAAAATTCAAATAAAAATTTTTTTGCCCAGTTTTGAATCAAACTTTTTGACTATGAATGAGTGTCAGAGTTTTAGCCGAGTAGGATGAGGTGTGGCCTCCTAGAGCTGGACAAATGTATTTAGGCTTGCTTCAGCTGACTGCTTTGTCTGCAAGACACAAATGGTGTGATTATTGCATGGACCACACACAACCCCAGGAAAGGTATCCTATTAATCATAGAATATAGATTAAGGAGTCACTAATGTTTTGTGATGCATTATATATTTCTATGAATATTGGAGTCCCTAGTGAAATGTTTGGTCATTGAAATGTGGCCACCACTTGGTCCACTAGTTCATCTGAAGGTAGCCTAATATGCAGCCGATAAAAATTTGATTTTACTGAATTAGGTGCAATTTTTTGGATCCTCCTCAAGGATCCAAAAAGGGTATATGACAGTGATAACTATAGTTCTTACAACTTTACTTCATCAATTTGATCGCACCATGCTTCTACCTGAACCTACTCCAGGCTTGTGAATACAGTGCAATGTAAACTACTTCACCAGGAATCAATTCAGGAAATAAATTGAAGCCTTTATGACATTTATAATATTACTTGACTATGACAAACAAACCGCAGTTATAGGGTTTAAGCTATTCTTGGGAACTTTATTAACATAGCTTATAACATTCCTCAGAAATGTTTTGTAAAGCATGTAACGTTTACTATGTACAGGCGGTCCCCTACTTAAGGACACCCGACTTACAGACAACCCATAGTTACAGACGGACCCCTCTGCCCACTGTGACCTCTGGTGAAGTTCTCTGGATGCTTTACTATAGTCCCAGACTACAATGATCAGCTGTAAGGTGTCTGTAATGAAGCTTTATTGATAATTCTTGGTCAATTACAGCAAAAAAATTTGAAACTCCAATTGTCACTGGGGCAAAAAATAAAAATTGTCGGGAACTACAATTATAAAGTATACAGTTTCGACTTACATACAAATTCAACTTAAGAACAAACCTACAGTCCCTATCTTGTATGTAACCCGGGGACTGCCTGTACACGGTAAATTGTTCATATAACAATCACAGGAACCTGAGCCCCATGTGATTGGGTTTATTCAGTATTACAGAAACAATTAGGAAAATTACGGTAACTGGAAACATAACTAACTCTGAAACAAAAGTTTCTTACTAGTCTTAACCCACACATGGGTCCCTTTCGAACTGTACAGAATGATAACTGCAGTAAATAATCAAGAGAAAATGTCATATTCTTTTAAAATAATAATAATAATAATCTTTATATGTATTTCATTTATCAAATTCCGTAGCTCTTTAAAAATCAATCACATTGGCCAGTAAATATTGGTTAAATGGTCTGGATGTTCCAAAGTGCACGTTTCCTCGTTGATGAAGAATGGGCCAGTGATACGACAAGCCCATAATTTTATCCATAAGTATAGAGTAACTTATCACACAGGTATGTTTTTATCAGTCAGCTTTTCTCAGTATTATGTCATACTTGCCAACCGCCCACAATTTGCCAGATAATTCTATCATCTTCAGAGATAGTCTCTTTTTTTATCAAACATTTTTATTCAACATTTTTCCCCTTTAACCCCAACAAGTACAACACAACGGGGGGTAAGTACTGAATACTGCCGCAGGCAGGAATGTTATACAGTATTTCAGGAATATCTTATCACAATGTAAGTATTACAAAATAATTTCAGTTTTTACACTTTACCCTGAGCCGTGTAAGAGAAGCCGATGGCAGACCAGGCGTGTCAAGCCATTTTCCCCATATTTTTTCTAATTCCAGGACACTATTTCTTTTCACATATGTACTATACTCCAAACGTATGATCACATTCAGTCGATTTATGAACTCTTTCTTGTCAGGAGGCTGAGGCCTTATCCAATGAGCCGCTATGACTTTCCTGGCTTGATACAGAGAGCGCTGAATTGCAATATTATTAGGTTCTGTCAAATTATCTACCTTTAATACTCCAAGTAGGCATGCTAGAGGGCTCTCTTCAATAGCTATGGAAAAGACTTTACGCAACAGCTCTAGGACCGATTTCCAAAAGGATTCCAATTCTCTACATTCCCACATCATATGGAGTATACCGGCTTCTTCAGCTCCACATCTAGGACATTCTGAATTGGGCCTAGCCCCTAAACGAAACAATAATTGGGGAGATTTATAGGCTCTATGTAAAAGAAGGAGGTGGCAGATCCTACGGCCTCACTAGGAGAGAGAACTGGAACTATTCTAGGGCTTCAGACCACACTTCCTCCTCAATAGGTCCCAACTCTCTGCCCCATTTTGCCCGACATTTTAGTGGGGCATCTTTTATGTAGTCATTAAGCAATACAGTATAGGAATAAGAGATTAGGCCTTTAGAGTTCGCTTTCAATATAATATACAATGCCCCAATGGAACCCACCTCTATCGGTTCCACTCTTTTCTGCACCTCAAGGGCATGCCTAAGCTGTAAATATTCATAAAACCACTGATAATTTCTCAGTTTGCAGGAGCTTGTTATAAAGTCCATAGAACCTATTAACATTGTATAGCATTGTATAACACAATTGGACTTCTTAAGGCTATTTAAGATGAAGATACAATATTTAAAGTAAAAGATGTCAAAATACTCCACAAGTATGACATGACTATATCGTTAACAATACGACCATAGAAAATAAATTTAAAAAAAGATGAGTACTAGAGATAAACAAAATGGGGGCTGGGGCAGGAGAAGGCAAAAAAGGTCATGAGGAGGGACATAATTAAATTGGGGTTCTATATACACAAAAAGGAAAGGAAATAAGAGCTGGGCGCCAAAGGCTTGCTTTTTGTCAGACATGCTGTACTTTTTGTTGGTATCATGTCAGGGTAATTGATACTATTTGATCACTTTTTATCCTTTTTTTATAAGGTGGCATCTATAGGGCTAAACAATTCTTGTGATCCCGCATGTTACTGCGGGAGACCGGCTTTCACATACTGCTGGAGACCAGCTTCTGTGCCTGGATGCTCACCAGGAAGTAACTGTACGTCATGGTGCAGTGACTACCCGTACAGTTATGGCCATTTACAGGAAGGGGTTAATACATTGGCCCTATAGTCTTCCAACCCTCAGTTTACCTCCATAGTGTGCGTTATAGCAAAGGCAGCTAGGTAGGTATCTTTCTAAATTTTTAAGAGCATCTTTGAGGATGTTTTAGTTTACTTTGCACATAGGATTGATTTACATTGGTGGATTAGGCAGCTTCATAAATGGTATTGTGTTTAACTTATTGCATTAATATGATACAACTGAAGAAAATTGTCTGAAGCCAAAATTACAAAAGCAATGATAAACTCCCAATGTGGTTTGTCTGCATGATGTGATTTCTTTTGTCACAAAAAATGTTTTCTGTATATCCATATTAAACAATCTGACAATAGCGTTCACATTGGTTGTGGGATGACCATATTCCAGCATTTCCATTTTTGAGCAATTTTTAGCAAAAGTTACCAGTTTCACATTGTGAATAGTAGGAGGAAAATGTAAGCCAAAGTTAAGGCAGCACTTCAGACTTCAGACTTTACTAAATCTCTTACTGGAGATTTATACAATTTCATAAATTTATGGCAGCTGCTATAACACAAGTGCACTTTAAAAGGGTCTTCATTCTGCTTGAAAATTTTAATTTCTTTGTGAATCCAATTTAATCATTTTTCCCTTTACTTCCTTTAATCCTTTAGTTTAATAGAGACAGTAACAGTAACAGCGCAGTTTGTTGGTCCTATTGACTAATGCAGTCATTTAGAAAAATGATACATAAGTCAGGTTGCATTTGTACAGTACAATATAGGGAAATGAATTAGCCCTTCAAACACCTGTTCAACAAAATATATTCTGAATTGCAAATCATGACGTGGTCATTTTCTTCTTAGGTTCTACTGCTTCAAATATTTGTCTTTTAATGATTTTCACATGTGATTGTGATTAGTTTCCAATTACCCTATTCCACGGTTCTGTCATAGTCTGGACAGGATACCGACGCACTTGAAATTGCAATTATTATTCACCATATTTAGTTTTGTCACTCGTACTTTTATTCTTTTTTACATCACTCACACTAATTTATACACCACATTTTACAGTTTACTGAAAGTGAAAACTGTGTTATTTCTGATATTTTACAGAACTCAATCACAGAAAAGGAAAATGTTTACTGTATGATAGAACAATAACAAAATCAAGAAGAATAAACACCAGATTCAATGTCATCTCCACGTTACTTTTCTTCCTGTTTCAGTCTTAAAATAGCAGCAGGAGAGATGGGATGTTCACAGATAATTTACACAGAATTGCTTGGATTAGGTAACATAACATTTCCAGCAAAAGTACAAGGGCCACTGTTTTGATTGCAAGTCATGTGAACATATTTGCATCATTATATAAATTAATTGGACTGGGAGTGTCTGTGGACACAGAACAAGTGTATGAATAAGAACATGGAAAACTTATTATTGCTTGTTTATATTCTGCAGGACATGATACGCTGCCTAAAATGCATCAGGATCAAGCATGGTAAACCAGGGACACTTACTTACTGTAATTGTAGTAATCTACTTATATTTGACCTTCTTCCTTCTTAAAAGAACTTATTAAATTATGTTAATGAGCCAAAAGGGTTTTAGAGGGCATTAAAAGCCCCGCATTGCTGTAGATTCACAAGGTGCTACACTGTGCAGGAGCCCATCTCCCTATCCCCCTGCTTCCTCAAAACTTCTCCCCTCCCTCTGTCTGTGGTATGGTGAAGTGCTCCCGAACATTGTAACAGGTTGTGCAGCTAATATGAGATTGCATGAAAGAAGTAGCCATGTTGTAATGGGGGGATTTATCTCTAGGCAACTTCTTGCGCCAGTATTTTTTAGAATGTCTTAGGACAGAGTTTGTATGTCAGATTTATCATAGTGCCATAGACTTGATAGACATATCATACAGTAGACATATAACTGCAGCCCTCCACCAGTAAGGGCTTTATGGCAAAGTGTGCAGAGGGAAGACTCTCCTCAGTGCAAGACATATGAAAACCTGCATAATGTTTGCAAAACGCACATAAAGGACTCTCAGACTGTGAGAAATAAGATTTTATGGTCTGATGGTATGAAGATTTAACTTTTTTGTTTGTTTTTTGTTGCATCATTTCCAAGACTCGTGGCTGTACTAGTTCAAAAGGTGCTTCTACTCAATACTAATCAAAGGGTCCAAATACTTATGAGCGTGTGATATTTCAGTTTTTCTTGTTTAATAAATTACCAAAAATATCTACATTTCTGTTTTTTCTGTTAACATGGGATGCCCAGTGTACATTAATGTACAAAAATAGAACTTTTTTGATCTTACAAATTGGCAGCAATGAAACAGAAAATTTAAAGATGTATGAATACTGTATGAGATGTTAATATCTGCATTGGATTTGAGACTTTTTGTTGGAAAGTCAAAATTTTTCAAGCAATTATTTCCTACAAAAGCACCGGAGTGATAATTTGTCTACAACATCTGGGTTCACTTGATAAATGTGGTGTAAGCTGGCTTAAGTGAAAAGGGGAATAGGTTGCAAATGCCAGGGAAAAAAAGCCAAAAATATTTGCGCAAATCGGCAGTTGAGACAATAGGATTTATTTGCCAACAATAAATTCCCCCCAATAACTTATAAAAGGGTTAATTTTGAAACCTTGTTTCTGTCAAGCAAGAAAAAAAGTTGTTTACAGATCTGGACAAAAATGGACAACATTTTTTTTTAACTAGTGGTTTAGAAATTATATCTAATTGATAAATTGCTCTCTTGAGATGTTTTTCAAAAAGCACTGTGATTAATAAGTAATATTTTGTATGTTTTGCCATTGAAAGTGGCACAAAACAACTTTTAAGGTTCCATCAAGTAGCTTTCACAGGGTAATTTTCAAGACTTGATTTATCATCCAAATGTACTCTAAGTAAGATCGACAAGCATTGAAGGATACTTGTGTGTTATAGAGAGCTCTTGACGATTGTTGCCTTATCTTGACTGAAATATTTGCACAAAAAAACATTATTTAAAAATGGAAATGACTATGAATGCATATACATGTAGCAACATCCCACATAGCAGTTAACTGCTTAAGGTACATGGTGTGTTGAGCCTTTTGGACAAATGTTTAAAGGAAATGCCTAAAGACATGCCTAAAACCTCTAAGAGGCTTCCAGCTATAATGACAACTAGTTGGTGCTCCCTGGTGATGTGAGGGTTGCCCCTATGGTGGTACCCAAGTACTGCTGCTGTGTAAGTGCCACAGTTTGGTTCACCACTGCGACTAACATATTAACTGACATGATCAGTGTCTGCACAGATCACAGCGGCAACAGACCAATACAGATAAGGAGAAAAAATTTCATAAACTGCAATACTGCTGTATTGCTGATTGATCATACTAACCTAACCTAAGTTTATGTACCCTAGGGGGCCTGTAAAACAGTAGAACAACAATCTTATAATTGGTTACTACTTATTACAGCAAATCTTACAGTTAGTTACTACTTATTACAGTATAGAGATGAATCGACGTTATTTCCTAAACATGAAAATGTCAACAGACTCTTTATTAAAATGTAAAAAAATAAACAAACATAATCATAAACATTTTAGGTAATGTCTTCTCCTGATCTATCAACATATAAAAACTAGTATTCCCATCAGTGAACCATATATGGAAAAAAGTGTGCAAATGTCCATAAGACCACTTTCCTGCCATTTTGCAACACATAAAAAATGTTCAAAATGATCAAAATTCAAAAGGACATACAGTCCTCAAAATAGCAGCAATGAAGACTTAAGATGTCCCACAAAAAATGACTCCTTACACTGATCCATACACATAGTATCAAAAAAGTTATTGGCCTTACAATATGGCAAAATTGTAAAATTGTTTTGTTCAAAAGGTTTACATTTTTTGTGAATCAATTAAAACAAAAAAAAAACCTATATAAATGTGTGTGATCATATCAACTCAAAGAATAGAGGAGACATGTCATTTGGAGTGCATAGTGAAAGCAGTAAAAAAACCAAGCATTCAAGAAAATGGCACAAATGCGTTTTTTTGTCAATTGCATTGCATTTTTTCTAGCATCGCTGTAGATTGCATGAAATATTTAATACAGTTACTGGGAAATAGAATTTGTTATGCAGAAAACAAGCCCTTATAGAGCTCTGTACATCGAAAATGTATCCGTCGTTTAGCTCTACACCACTCCTCACCAGACGTGCTCCCCCCTTCACAACCCTTCACGCCTCCCTCGCATGAAGGTGGCGAATAGGGTAAAATAATCAAAAGTGCTAGCTATGCAATTTACTATTCTTTTGGTACCTTAGGCCCACATTTTATTTCTACCATAGCCAATACACTATCATCATTACACCATTATACCTCACATCATTATACAAACTGTCAGTCATGTGTATAGGAGTATCTCATACACACACAGGCTGCAGGGGGCGTGGCCACCAGCACCAGGAAGCACATGGAGGAGCCATTACACCATTATACCTCACATTATTATACAGGCTGTCAGTCAAGCACTGGGGGTTGTGGCTGTGCCTCCCACTCAGTTGGACAGCTTGAATATGATAATGACTCATTGGACATTTCACAGGTAATTTGCATACAGCTTTAGGATCTCATTGCTTAAGTTTACAGGCATGTAGAGGGACAATGAAGGGATAGAGGCATTGCTTTCTAATGGCTATTTATGAAAATATATTTAGTTTAGGGGGTTAATTTGCCTGACGGTTCTCTTTAAGATATAGTTTTCCTAACGTTTTTCCGTTAGAAAATCCATGATACATGTTTTTAAGCCATTTATTTACATAACTGCCCTGTTAATTGTATGGCTACTATGATATATGGGTAGAGTCCTTAGCATGATTTGAAAAAAGTGGTGTTGGATAAAACTGTACGATTATTCAGGACCAGGTAATTCACATGCTTCACCACCAAAAACAGAATATTACACACTATTAAAGTTCATTTTTTCATTCTTTTTTGTTGGTTTTATACATTACCTAAAAAAATGTCCAGCTATAAAAAAAAACTGCATTCATATTAAAGAGTGAAGGCCCAGGCAACAATGGGATGTTAAGAGGATGGAATTTTCTTATAGTCGTTTTCATTTTAGAGGTTATCTTATTTGTGTTGTTTTATATTTTGACAGTTTTATTTATTTAATTGTTTTTATGTTTTTACTTTTAGGGAAGACATCATCTATCAAATGTCCTCCCAGCGATTCTATGTGTTCACATCTCAGCATGCAGTTATGGAAGATATGTAGATGATTACAGGTATGGTCTGATTAGATACTAGGTCTTGCTGAAATCTTCCACTACCTCACGTAAAGGTTCTCAGAGCTGCTTTTGGTTAGTGTTTGTAGCAATGTGAGAGAGATTATTGAGTTCTAGGTAACACTCGTCTAGGGTGCAGATCTTCAAAGCAGCATCAGGAGAGGGTAAATAATTTGTATCCTTTAAATGTTGGTGTAGAGTGTGGTATGTTTAAGGTCAGCTTAGAAATATCATATATTTACAGTATTTCTGAATCTTCAGAAATGTCATGTAAAATGAATCCAAGTTCCTTATAGGATCTTATTAGGTTGGTCAAACACAGCTGGTAAAACTCAGGTAAGGTGAGTAACTATTTGTGTACTTTATTTTATGCAAGCCTTTGTTAACAAGCAGTGTTCACAAACAGTACAGGATTATTTCTTCCCTGTTTGATCTTTGAGCAATGTCTATGACAGATCTTCTGATAAAAACTTTTCATCTAGGATTTTATGTGGCAACACATGCCAAATACACAAGTAAAAGTCTGGGAAAAGTTCATCCCTAGCTCCATATCATGTTATGACTACAATAGACATTCTGAAAGACAAATAGAAGAATTGAAAACATGTTTGAATAAATGATTGTCTATAGTGGAGAGATAACTAATAGCTCCAGGGAGCCATTGTAATATCTATAACAGGGTCTCCAATGTAGAGGCAACAGGTTTGGCACAAAGGCTTGGATTTAGCAATACATACATTGAGGACAATATGCTTAAAGGGGCTTTTCAGTTAAATACAGTAAAAGTATGGTGAAAAGATGTCATAGTGGAGCTATAACCTAATAGCGCACCCCATTCACCACTTTAAAGTACCGCACCTAGACCCTGCTTCCCACCACTTGCGAATCTTTCCCAACACACAGAAAACAAAATGGTAGGCTAATCAATGGATGCAGCCTGCAGTTACTGACCAACCTTAATGTACACTATGGTGACTGGAGACACACAGGAAGCAGAGAGTAGTAAGAACCAGGAGAGGTGCTCCCAAAGTGGACCATAGGGGACCCCAGGGACCCAGTAACATTAGCTATAATCTCCACTGGAAAACTGGTGAAGACAATTGCAGAAATTTTTGACGGATCAGACCTGGTCTAAGCAGGTCCAGCCTAGTGGAGATTGAACTGATTCTGCTAAGAGGCTGGAACAAAAATGAATTAGGTGAATTAGTGAATTGTAGTGGCACAAGCAAATTGTACTCTGCTAGAAGTCAAAGTTTAAAATAGTAAAATTTAAATCATATATCTTTAAGGAGTATTATGCATGTAGGAGATATAGAGTGTAAAATATAATATAATTTATAGCAACTGGACTAGTCAGACCAACAATCTAAAAACAGACAATTTCTGTTTTAATGTTGTTTTTTACTGCCTATTTTATGAATGACTGGAAACACAAAACACATCTTTCTCATATTGCACATAATAAGATTAAAATGTATTAAAATAAGTCACATGTTATTATATTTGTCTTATGATCATGAGTAAGTAAATTGGAATTCATACGGAGGATATATTAGCTTCTTCTCCAGATCTGCTGACATGACAACACTATCCAATGCTACTTAAGAGGAGATAACCGAAAATACCATCTGAATGTAACAACATGCTGTGGCATATACAATTCAACCTTGTTTTCCTCTGCTTAAAGGACTGGATTACATGAAAAATGTCTCCTCCTCAAGTGGCTTTTTATAAGCTTTACTAAGTTATATATAGAGAAACCACTCAAGTCAACTTCAGTTTGTGGTCTTGGATAACTCAAGATGTTTAAACAAACATGAATTACCATTGTGTACTATTCCACATTAGATTCCTTTTTATTTTGAAAAGCACATGAACAATTCACATGACATTTTTCTTCAATGTTTTTCTACAATGGGTACGGAAAGTATTCAGACCCCTTTACATTTTCACTATGTTTCATTGCAGCCAATTTTTTGAATTGGTAAGATCAAACAAGTTGTTTTCTTTATTAATGTACACTCTGCACCCCATCTTGACAGAAAAGAAAGCAACGTAGATATTTTTGCTAATTTATTAAACTAGAATAACTAAAATATCACATGGTCATTATTATTCAGACTCTTTGCTATGACACTTATATGGACCTCACATGCTGTCTATTTCCTCCTGATCCTCCTTGAGATGGTTCTACTCCTTTATTGGAGTCCAGCTGTGTTTAGTTAAAATGATTGGACTTAATTAGGAAAGGCACATACCTGTCTGAGCTCCTTTAAGGAATTCACCACAATGACTTCCTCTGGTACAGAGATTCATAGTATCAATGCTCTTTCAGTAAATAATCCTTTCGATACAAAGGTGTAGAAATCTGCTATATTGAGGTATTGTAGATAGTAACAATGAGACACAATGCCATATCATAATGTTAACCATTTCATGACAGGTCAATGTAAAATTACATTAATTGGTTGTGAAGAGGTGTATGGACAGGGTTCATTGACTGAGCCCACTCCATACACCTGCCACCATACACCTCCATACAACTGCAGCAATTGTTCATAGCAGTCCTAACCAGGGAACCTAACCAGTGCCACACATAGTGGCCACCATCATAGACAGGGCCGCATCTGCCATGAGGCGAGATGAAAATCTTGCTTCAGGCGACAGAATGCGGGTCCCTGTAAAGGGCGGCGAAATTTGCCGCTCTAAAGTGGCAATTGGGCGTCCACATTAAACGCCGAAATCGCCCACAGCTAAATAAATCAGCGCCTGTCTCTTTAAGACACAGGCGCGAATTTATATGCGGAGTCGCCTCCGCGCCTTTATGGCTGCTGCGTCTCGCTCCGTCAGTGCAGTGACACAGGCGTCATGACGTCACGCCGCCTGTGTCACTGTAGGCGGAGCCGGCTCACCAAAAGAGGCCGCATGATAGACCGTACCGCGCGCCGAGGGAGCAGCTGCTGCAGGTGAGTACTGATTTTATTATTTTCATGCTTTAATAATTAAATGTGGCTAATAAGGTGTGTGGGGGTTGTCATGTTATCCTGGGGGGTACTGTAGTGCTTATATGGGGCTAGAAACGTATACTGGGGGGGGAGAAGCCTAGATATATCATATGGGTGCCATAATATTTTTTTATATGGGGGGGGGATGCTATATATATTATTGTGGGCTATAATATTATTACTAGGGGGGTTCTGTTATATTTTATTGGGCGCATAATATTTTATAGCTGGGATGGGGATGCATATATATTATTGGGGTATAATGTACTTTATATTAGGGGGGTGCTGTATATATTATGGGGGGCATAATTATTTTATACTCGGGGGGGGGTGAGGACGCTATATATTTATCTGGGGCTATAAATTTATCTCATACTGGGAGGGGGATGCTATATATATTTATTTGGGGCTATAATATTTATAGCTGGGGGGGGGCTAGAATATTTTATTTTGGGCTTTAATTATTTTATACTGGGGGGTTAGTTCTGTATATTTTATTTGGGCATTGTATACTGCTGGGAGATCATAGATTATTGCTATAAGTATTATATTAGGGGGGCTGATTAGTATTCATGGGGCATTATCATTTTTAAGGGGTATGGAGACTATAGTTTTGGGGCTATAATCTTATTTTTACATCAGGGGGGAGTGCTTTATATTATTAATGGGTGTATAATTATTTTATACTGGGGGAGTAGGCAGCTAATCATGATTATTGGGAGCATAAATTATTTTATATTAATGGGAGGATGTCTATGAATATTTTTTTGGGGTTGAGGCCCTATAATATTTTATACTGGGGGTCATGTATATATATAGGAGGCACATAAATATCTGATTAACTGGGGGGGGGGAGGAAATTGCAGTATACTATTATAATGGGGCCATATTATATTTATACTGGGGGGATGTCATTGTATATATTATCTGGGCTATAATTATTTATATACTGGGGGAGGCATGCGGGATTCAGGATCTATTATATGGGAAGCCATAATAATTATTATACTGGAGAGGGTGCATTATATTAATATGTTACATTCACTAAGTGGGGGGCGGTATATAGGCATACAGTCAATATTACTGTACTTCAAGGGGCGATATAGTGGGATACGTATATTGACTAAAGTGGCAGGGGACTGTATATGTGGGGCAACGTATTTTTTAAGCCTGTAGGGGATCTGTATATGGGCTGTAGCGGAAAATGGGGGGGGTTGCAGTGAATCACGAAGGCGCTTAAATTATGAGAGCATCGGGCTATAAATGACAAATCGTATTATATAAATAATAAATATATATATAGTAGTATCAATATATATATAGTCATAGGGGGTGCTAATAATATTGATCAGGTGTGCACGTATAAAATGCCATGTAAAACATAAACAGGGTGGAGTAATTAAGGTTATAGGATACGATAGAATTACTTGCGATAATGTAAACGTAACATGTTGGGGGGGAGGGGCGTAAGGGCAGCGTACTTAATAAAATTGGGGGGTGTTGTCATTGATGGTGCTGGCATTCTATAAGTCCATGTAAAAATAATATATAATGTAAGGGACTGTTTATCTGCCAGGGGGAGCGAGAGAAGGTCCAGTTGTCGTCTGTGAGGGAGGTATTAGATTATTTAGGAGCACACAGTGTTGTACCTCGGAAGACTTATATACTTTAAGGACTGATGTATTTTTTAGGGAACGCCAAGGGTGAGATAGATGCATGCAAGAGCATGAAGGATACTGGCGTGAATTGCAGCAGTGATATTTACGTCATGGACTTGGAGAGAAACCCGGAAATAAAGTTCTAATGTGGAAGAGGATTGTAATCTATAGACGGTAACTAGATGTCACTAATGACTCCCCAGAACCTATGTAGTCCACATCACACAGTGTTCAGGGAGGCTGCCTGTGGGAAATGTTAAGTGTTAGTAACGTTTGAAGGATTACTAACGGGGGTGGGGAACCCAATAAAAATAGAAGAATAAAAATCTAAAAAGTAATAAAAGCCACCCGCAACATAACAATCAAACAGAAACAAAAAACATAACAGCAAAACAAAAACAAGCATCAGCAAAAAAAAGAAAACAAAAAGCCAAACTGCCAAAGAAAAACAAACATATACAAGACAAAACAGAAAAAAGACAAAAGCTGAAAGCAATAAGGATCCTATAAAGTACCCGAGCCTACAAAAAAACACCCATATAACCCCACCAAAGTAAACCCCAGACAAAAAACAAGAAGCAAAAACAGAAACAGAAAATACACAAAAGTAAAGACCATCAGAACAACAAAAAGAACAAAGAACAAGAAATGCAAACTAAAACAACCACAAAGAAACTTTCATCACACTACGAAGTTCTATACAAAAGCATAACAAAGACCCCCACAAGAACCCTGCTTACCCATTAAAGACTAGCAAGCAAAAAACAACGCAACCAAACAGAAAAAAGAAAAAATACAGCTAACCATCAAGAAAAAAAAACCCACCACAAAGCAAGCTCCACAAGAACCCCAGAATCTACATAAGCACCACTCTCCCAGTAATAAAAAAGAAAGCACCCAGCGCCCACAAGCACAGCATTTTAATAGCATTCCCCAGCCAGCATAGCAGCCCCAGGCAGTTTAATAATTTGCCTCAGGGCAAAGCAAATATGCTAGACTCGCCTGATAATGGTTAATTGATTAGAGATACGCGAGCGAACACTCTGACAATGCTGGGGTATCCGTTTATTCGAGACAACTTTCCCGATGCTCGAGTGTCGTCTCGATAAACGAACCCATTGAAGTCAATGGGAGACTCGAGCATTTTTCAAGAGCGGACCAAGGGCTCTGCCACAGGGAAGCTTGGCCAAACACCTGGGAACATAGAAAAGGATGGGAAACACACGGAAATGGACAGAACAGCAGGGGGCAGCAGCTGCATGGATGCCTCGAGGCTGCCTAATCGCACCATTATGCCAAAATTATGGCAACCGCATGGCCATGACAGGTGACAGAATGAGCTAGCTAGATAGCATCTAAAACATCCATAATGACTGACACTATAGGGGAGGCACAGAGCGCGGCACAGGGCAGAGCACGGCGCAGCAGGCTAGAGAGTGCTCTGGCGACATACCCTAATGGGATCAGGCTTCAAACCATTGGGTGTCAGAGAGGAACCAAAGGAGGGTGAGCAAGAAGCGCTCAATAATATCGGTACATGATAAAGATTTGCCAGTATATTTTGTGGAAACACAGCAGAGGGTGGCGACCAAGTTAACATGGAAGCCATGAAACAACCCAAAATTGCAGTGCCTGACACAGCTAGTTTGATAAGGAGGACCATGTTGCTTACAGTTTCCATTGCCAGTCAGTGCACTGGCTTGCACAGTCTCCTTCGACAACAGATTTAAAAAATAATAACCCTCATCCAATAAAGCGTCTGTATAATGCTGACAGCCCCCCACCTCTCTCTCTTATACATCAGTATATCGCCCCAACCCGTTTGCTCTTAGATCCGCAGTGATCTTAGATTAACATCTACCCTAGGCGGAACCATCCACACTCGTTCTCCAAGGGACTTTTAGAGCTGCACCAATTCTATGGCATGCTCTTGCCCCGACTTCCGACTTAATACTAACCTCAAAGTTTCAAACGTGCTCTTAAAACCCTTCTTTAGGCAAGCCTAAACACTCATTACTGCATGAGTTTATAATCTTCTACTAACCCGTCCTGTGTACGCCTCCCATCTGTATCCAGGCAACAACAGGACCCGACTCTCTTGCAGTCCCTTCAACCCATGGACCTGGGTATAAAGAGACGCGATGAGGGTTCAAGCGACAGGCATTCCATTATTATATTATTTTTCTATTCCTAAGAAGAATGGCGGACCATTATTATCTTCTTTTGACCTCGTGTTACCCAATCACTTTTCATAAACACCGCGAAGCTCTGGCGGCAGGGACCTCACATCGGTTGTTCCATACAAATTTGTGTGTTGTACATTACATTGTTTTTGTCCTATGATGTGTAAAGCGTACAGAATATGATGATGACGCATATATAAATAAAGATTTATTATTATTATTAGGAGGCAGTTAGTGAACTAGTAGTAGATTAAAGTGCTGCAATATGTTAGTTGGATCTTGGGATGGAGCTGGCGCTCTGCAGCCCACGGCGAGCTTTCGCCAATCCAAGCCCCTGTCTCTAGTACTCCCCAAACAGCAATCTCTAAGAACCCTTTGTATAGACAAGGTGTAGTAGCGTTCTATAAGTTAGGATATGGCGGGTGAGGGAATGTAAACAGATGCGCAGAGCGCTGAAATAATATCCCTAAATGGTTAAAAGTTGCAAGTATATTTGGTGGATTACACAGCAGGGTGGCGGGACAAATTAACAACTTTGATGTGGAATGCCTGTAATAGCTCTGGCGGTGTGCCTTTATCGCCTAGGCTCAGCAGTTTCAGCCACCGCCTGGCTGTCGCTTAGCGACGGCACACTGCTGCTGTGGCCTAGAGCGACCGATGATGGTGGCGCCATGCCCCGGATGGAGTAATCGGAGGAGAAGGAGGAGGGGAGGAGGGGTGGGAGGAGGTATTAGGCCTTTGAGACCGGACCGAGGTAGGCCCCGCCAATTCTCGCGTCGGCGTATTATAATGACCAGCCAAGGGTCAGACTCGGTCCCCAGCCTGCACCAGTTAAGTGTATGTAAGTAGCGTTCTTATAGTTTTGGGATATGGCGGGTGAGGGGGAATGTAAACGATGTCGCAAGAAGCGATGATGGCATGGAGTGGCTCCGCGCAGGCGAGGCTTTCGCCCCAATCCAAGACCCCTGTCTCCTAGGACTCCCCAAACAGCACTTCTAAGAACCTTTTGTTTAAGACACGTGTAGTAGCGTGTGCTAAGTTAGGATATGCCGGGGTGAGGGGAATGTAACAGCATGGCAGAAGCGCTGAAATAAATCCCTAAATGGTTAAAAGTTTGCCAGTATATTTTGTGGTAAACACAGCAGTTGGGCGTGGCGACAAAGGTTAACATACCTTGCATGTGGAAATACAATGAAAACAAACCCACCAAAGTTCTGCCTGACACACTCGTTTGATAAAGGGGACGATGTATGGAGGCAGCCCTTGGACACTTTGGAGTGTGGGTAGCATGGAGACAACGTGTTGGAGGCTGCTATGGAGACAATTTTTATTTTGGATGTGCCTGTATGTGTGCAGTCCCAACCTTTTCAACCGAGGAGCAGGTAGGTGGGCCTCCAGTAAAATGGAATAGATTGAGTGCCTGTATGTGGCAGTCCCAAAATGTTTCAAACCAGAGAGAGCAGGTAGGGGGCCCTGCACGTAAAATGGAATAGAATGGTGCCTGTATGTGGCAGTCCCACAAAATTTTTCAAACCAAGAGGAGCAGGTAGGTGGACCCTCCAGTAAAATGGATAGATTGTAGTGCATGTATGTGGTAAAGGTAGCAGCTAATTCCTAGAGTTCTTCAAGACTCCTGCTTTGGTTTTAAAACAAAAACCTGGGCGCACTTCGTTCCAATGGAAATTTTATTTGTTCCAATTAAAATAACATATTAAAATTTCATATTAAAATATATGGAAAAGCAAGACGCGTTTCGGATCCGAACGGGATCCTTCCTCAGTTGCATAATAGGTGTTCGTATATGGAGTTCTATATATACATATTGTTTTGGCGCGTACACGGTAACGAGACCGGGGTGCGTTACTGCAGGCATATAAATCAATAACTAATATAATCGATGGCACACATAGATAAAATGTATAGTTTGAATGGTTACAATAAATACAATTAATACAATAAAAACAATGAAAAGGATTATAATGAATAAACATATTAATGAAAATGAATGTAGGTATTTGTGGCTATACCTATTATTGATCGATGTGCTGGATAAGACTTGGGCATCGATCTATATCTATCTTGGTGCTGGGAACTACTAAAATGGCCGATGTATGGATGCAGGACTACAACTACGGAAGCCTGGATGGGCCATAATTCCCTGTGATTGACAGGTAGAAGTTAGTGTCCAGGGATGTATACATAGAAGTGAAGCGTGTGCGGCTAAAGAGAGCCTATTATGAGGGTAAGAATTTGAAACTGGAGATTGGCTGGATGAATGAGAAGTACAAGGGTTAAATGGAGGTATATTATTATATAATAATATGATATTTATTAAAAACAAGTGATTATTCTAGAGGTATTATTATATTAGGATCGTTTCAGTTATTTCATTTAAGCCCAATGGTTTCAATGTTTTAAGTTTAAACATCCAGTAAATTTCTTTGCGTTTGAGAACTTCGAATCTATTGGAGGTTTCTTTGTGTACATGATCAATTGGGGTGATATTGTATCTGATATCATTCTTATGTTTTATTTCCATGTGTCTGGATACACTGTGTTTATTATTGTGATGTTGAATGTTAAATCTGTGTTGGTTGAGGCGGCAGTGCAGGGGTTGTGTGGTTCTGCCTACGTATTGCAATCCACATTGGCATTCAATTAGATAGATGACATATCTGGATTGACAGGTCATGTTGGTTTTAATGTAGAATTTCTCTTCAGAGTTGTTGGAACCGAAAATGGTGGTCCCATGGTTAATGACTTTGCAGCATTGACAGTTTTTGCTAAGGCACTTGCTAACTTTCTGAATAGAGTTGTCTGGACGTATTTCTTTTTTCAGTTGTTTGGGTATGCTTGGGGCCAATCTTTGCTTTAATGTGGTGGCTCTTCTATATGTAAATATTGGTTTAGCCGAGATATGTTGTTGTAGATAAGGATCATTGCACAAAATGTGCCAGTGTTTCCTAAAGATTGCCTCTATCTCCTTGTGGTTTTTGGTGTAGGTGGTGATGAAGCGGGTTTCTGAGGCTTTCTTTCTTTCTTCTATTATAATCTCTGTTTTATTGTTATCCTCCTTACTGATTGGTCTAAGGCACTCCGCTTGTGAGTATTTGCTGGCTCTGTTGAAGGCGTCTTTTATAAGTTCTTTTGGGTAACCTTTTTCCATGAATCTACTCTCTATGATCTGAGCTTGTTTCTTGAAGGTGTTGTTATTAGTACAGTTTTTCCTTATTCTGAGAAACTGACTATAGGGAATATTATTCAGCCATTTTTTGTGATGGTTGCTCTTGAAGTTTAAATAGCTGTTGGTATCAACTGCTTTGAAGTACGTTTCAGTGATTAAGTTGCTTTCATTGTGTTTAATAATTAGGTCTAGGAATTCGATTTCTTCCTTTTGGATATTCAACGTGAGTTTAATGCCCCATTCATTCTTGTTGATTTCCTCGGCGTAATCAATCAATGTGGATTTTTCACCCTCCCAGATCATGAACAAGTCGTCAATAAATCTGAAGTATGTGATTAGGTGTCCTTTATGAATATCCTCTGGTGTAATATATAATTCTTCGAAAATCCCCATGAAGATATTGGCATATGAAGGGGCTACTCTGGTCCCCATGGCTGTACCTTTAATTTGGTGGTAGACCATGTCTCCATATTCGAAATAATTGTTTGTGAGTATGAATTGAAGACATTCTAATAGAAAGGTTTTTTGATCTTCTTTTATACATGTGTTTTTTTCTAGGCTTAATTCTACGCACGTGAGTCCAATGAAGTGGTCAATATTGCTGTATAGGGCTGTTACATCCATGGTGACTAGCCAATAGTTACTCTGCCAGATATTTTTGTAGTTTTCGGATGAGGTCCCCTGAATCTTTTATGTAACTGGGTAACTTGGTGACAAGAGGTTGAAAGAACAGATCTATGTAGTGGGATAAATTGCTTGTAAGACTTTGAACATTAGATACTATAGGACGTCCAGGGGGTGCGGTGGGGTTTTTATGTATCTTTGGAAGGTGATAAAAGTATGGTTTATTGTATCTTTGGAAGGTGATAAAAGTATGGTTTATTTGGTTGAGTAATGGATATGAATTTTTTCTCTTTCTTGTTCAGGTATCCTTTTTGATATGCAATTTTTATAAGGTTGGTGAAGTTCTTGTTGACGGTCGGGAAGGGATCTTTTGTAATGATTTCGTAGTACTCAGGGTCTGATAGAATATTTTGAGCTTCTTTATGGTAGTCTGCCCAATCCTGTATGACCAGCCCTCCCCCTTTGTCGGCTGCTCTTATGATGATGTTGGGATTTTTTTCCAAGTTTTTCAAAGCTGATTTTTCCAATGTAGTTAGATTGGTACGGGTATAGCTGTGTTGTGTTTTTTTATTTTTCTTATGTTTGTTCGAATTGGATGAATTGGTATTTTTGTTTTTGTTTATGTTATTAAGGTCATGAGCTACCAGGTCATGAAAGGTTTTGATATGATGACCTTGGTGCTCTAATGGGTAAAAGGTGGAGGGTGGACGGACGTCTTGATGTGCATATTCATCTAAATTGGTGTCGTGTACTGATTTGTAATCTTTGGAATTGTTTTTTGTTTTCAGATTAAAATGTCTTTTGATGGTGATTTTTCTAGTAAATTGGTGGAGATCTAGAAATAAATCGAAATCTTTTGATTTGTTATCTGGGCAGAAGGAGAGTCCTTTTTCTAGGAGGCTTATCTCATGGGTGTTAAGAACATGGGATGATAGATTGAAGATCTTGGTTTTTTGTTGTTTCTTGGTTGTGGACCTCAAAGGGTGGGTTTTCTTTTCTTTGGGGTGTTTGGGGATGGTGATAATTCTTTTCTTTCTTTTTTTGCCTCCTCTTTTCCCTCTGTATCTTTTTTTCTTTTTTTCACCGATTTCTGGGTTATTGGAAAAAACATGGTCAATTGTTTTGGAGTTTTTTTTTCCATAACATTTTGCATTTCAAGTTAGTGGGAAATTTTGGTTGATATATTTAACATTTATTTATAAAAAAGGTGAATTTGGTAAACATTTTAAAAAAAACTTCAAAATCTGTTTTTCAAATTGTCTTACTACCCAAATTATTTACCATATCTTGGCTTTGTGTCAGTTTATAAGTGTAATTTTGTTTTATTATGATGCTAGAAAGATCATAAATCAAACTGCATTCTCACAAATTTTCAAGAAAATTTTAGAATCAATTATTTTAGGAACCATTTCATTTCTATAGGGGTTTTGGAAGTTCTGTTAATAGAACCCCCCCCCACACACACATACACACACAAATTACCCCTTTCTATTACCCTTACCCCTCAACCTATTCAAAACAGCAGGTAGGAAGCATGTTAACCCTTTATGTCGTTTACAGAAATTGAAACAAAATGAAGGTTTGATTTGGAATTCACTAATATTTATCATTAATACATTCATTTAACTGCAAAAAAAGTAGAATAGAATCTGAGAATATATTGGGCAGTTTTTTTGAGTAAGCGGACACCCCATTTATGGACGTAACCCACTATTAGGACACCCGGCAGGGCGCGGAATGGAAGGAACCATTGAGCTTTTGTAGGACAGGTTAGTTTTCAGGTGTCATGACGTGTTTGTAGAGGCCCTGGGGTCACATTCACACATAGCATTTTGATTGTGTTTTGAAACAAAATCCTAAAGCTCCACCTGTGATCGCATGTTGATGTAAGGTTGCATTTACTTTGCGTTTTGTTAACGTTTTGGAAACACAATCTTACCAAAATATGTTATCACAAGTGGAACCTTTTTATTGCATTTCCAGACGCGACCAAAAAGCTACCTGTGAACATGGCCTCAGGTACCACAAACCTTTATCCCAGAGAATTTGTAAACTTTTTATCATGTGGTATAGGCATATTAGTAGAGGGCATATTAACCCCCTGTCACTGATGGGCTTTTTCCATTTTACTTTCTGTTTATCGCTCCCCACTTTCAAAAATCAATAACTTTTTTACAACAAATTGTACTTCCTAGTGACAGTATATTATATTACATCCCTTGTACTAGGAAGAAGATATACAATTCAAAATTGACAAGAAATCGCATTTGCACCATTTTCTTGTGGGCTCTTCTTTTACGTCTTTCCAAATGGAATATTTAATATATTCTTTGTTTGGTATGATCACATGGATGCCAAATTTATATAGGTTTTATTAGGTGTTAATAGATTTTTACCAAAAATTTTAAATTAATGTACCAGAAAGAAATTATTACCTTTACCATATTCTGACTCCAATAACTTTTAACATAAGGAGTTTGCATGTGTCATTTTTTCCAGGATGAACTGACATTTTCATTGCTACCATTTTAGGGACTGTGCGACCTTTAGATAGGTTTTTCTTATGTTTTTTATGTGTTGCGAAACTGGAAAAAGTGTGGATTTAGACATTTGAGCATTTGCGCTTTGATAAAGACCCGAGACTGTCATGGCAACCAATCGCTGCTCCCCGATGACGTTCGAAGATTGGAACAAAGATGTCAGCGCCCACCCGCCATTGTTTTTTAAATGCTTGTGGCCGCGTTGGAAGATCGGAAAATGGATTCTTTAAGTCACATAATGACCCGTAACTGCTACTGCTCATGTACACACATTGAACTATTTATTTATGAAAAGTTTGTTGAAATGTTAGATATGCTTTATAACTTGTCTGTGCTATTATTATTACAGATTCCTGATACTTTTGTCAGTATTTTTGCAAAAAAAGCTGATATGTCATAATGACATGAGATGGAACCCAGTGATCACTGAGAATTAAGGGGCAAATGTGCATTTGTGAGCACAGCAGGGGAAGGTGAAAATGCCTTGTCCTCCAGTTTTCTGGTGGACAAGGCATGTAACAAACACCTTTCCGGCTTTGGGCATAACAAGGTTGAAAGTGGGTGATGTGAGCAGCCTGCTGTATTTACTATGTTCACTATAGCCTTTCCTGGCGGAGATTGCTTACTGGTGCTCGTACTCAGTGGCAGATTTACTAAGAGGCTAAAGATCGGTGTGAAGTGTGATAGTGGGGAAAAATCCACTTCATTAAACATCCATAAATACATCAGATGGTTACAGGGCAGCAGTTTCATCCTAAAGTTGGACCCAACTGATGATTCTTGGGTCTGCAAACCCGCATTTAGTGCCCACAGCAAATGTGTTTTTCTATTTGTTGAAGTGTGAGATAAAATTTCAGAACGAATCCTGTAAGAAATGAAGGGATCCTTTCTGGCATCAGTTTTCCTTGAATCTCTTTGCAACAAGCTGGAGGAAAACTGGCAGGTTTAATCTGAAACGGCCTAATCCTCTCTGTTCAGGTGATCCTCTGAGAACCTAGGGTTAATGATCTATGGGTTCAAAGAAAGATGATGGCTCCATAAATATCATTATAATAGGCAGCTATCCATCAAAGTAGATGTTGATAGGACACCAGTAGTAGCCAGTTCCCTTATAGGAACTGCATTTTATTGGCCATGAGAAATCTTTTTTCACCCCGTATGATATGTTACGTATATGTTGTGCAGTACAACATGGATTGGTGAAGGTTTATTTATTTCACTGGGTAGAAATTTTGAATGTGCAGCATGCTTCTCATGACTGTAATGGTCCTTCAGGAGTCAACCTTGTAACATCATATTGACAACTCCTCACAACTTCTTAAAAATGAAAAGGGTAAAAAATGTCACATTTTGTCAAGCACTGCATCTTTGTTTAAGAAATCTAAACCATAAAAGAGTTTGAGCAATTCAGTGAGTATATTTATATCCATCCCATGCAGCTACTTTTTCATGTTCTTAAAATAAATTGTTAAATTATAGACCCTAAAAGGACCTCAGAATAGTTGGTTTAGAGTTTGTGGTTACACTGTTGTCTTCACTCTTTAATTCACATAAAGCAAGATCGAAAGAGAAATCTTGAAGCATAAAGCAGTTGTATAATCTCAGGTTATCACTTCCCATTTAGATTTAGGACAAACAACTACATAGATGCCTAAGTTTTCACATATAAAAGATGCCATGTCTTAACAAGAAGTGACACATCTGTCATCTGCATTATAGTGACTCATTATGTAACTTCGTGGAATATTTATGACTAAATATGAAGGACATAATGACTACAGATGAAAATTGTCATTAGTAATCTTATAGTAGCCTGAAAAGACTACTGTATTGTTCAGTGGATTACAAACTAGAGTTGCTGTGGATTAGTTTTTCTGAGAGCAGTTTTGTAAAATTTTCCTTCCTTATTTTTGAACTGGATTTACTTACCTAGCCAGAGAAGTATTAGCGTGAGCAATAAATATAATGGCCAGAATTATTCAAATAATTTTATTTCTATGTACAATCCCTTATGTGTTTTAAATGCTATATAAAATCTCATATAAGCCACTGTCTCTTCAATGTAAGCTTCAAAATTGTCATCCAGAACTAGTCTCATAGCTCGGTCACATTGTTCTAATTAACATCACACACAAGGCAGAAGACAATAGAAAATTACCCCTTCATAACTAACAACAGATAATCTTGTTTGTGACTGGTCGGCACTCGGTGACCCTCTCCTCATGCTCGTGAACAGGTAATTAAGTATCAAGAAAAGAAGATCCCGGCACCTTCAGCTGATGAAGGCTCATGAGGGGCCGAAAAACATTTTTTCGTGAAACACACTTTGTGTTGTATGTAACGCTTTGTGAATTAATAGAGAAATTATCTACTTGACCTACCTCAAGGTATCTGGATCTTCTTTTCTTGACAATAGATAATGTGACAGCTTACACAGTGAAACATTTATCAAGTTGGTACAAATTGAATATGAAAAAAGGCTATGGAGTCTGGAAAATAAGGGCCAGAGTGCAGCAAAAAGTTTGTTGGTCAAAAAGATTGAGTTGGTTCGCAGTGAACTAGGACAACTAATAGATGGTGCAAATCATGACTCAACAGTATTAAACTGTACCAGATTTATCCACCAGCATCAGAGATGTTGAGAAATCTAACTGGCTCCATACCCTGCCTAATTTTTGACACATTGATAAATCCCCCCTCTCCTGTGTGAACTGGCTTTAAAGACTGTTACACCTTTTCACCCTTGCTTGCTTTCTCAGCATTAAGCAGGAAATGCTGAGGGAGCAGGGAGGAGATTGAGACAGTGTAACCAGGGGTGGATTAAGGCTGCTATAGGCCCTGGGCTGTATGAATATTATAGCCCCTACAAGTCTGGAATTCCCTTCCTACATATGGTACTTGGGGAATACAGGATTTTCCATTATGCCTGCTTTTAATCTGCAGTTTTTGGACTTTTGGAGGAGCTTCAAAGGTCCTGAAATGGCTCTTGTATACACATGTATTAAGAGCATTAACAGATGTATGAGGATTTTTTAGGTGAAGGTCTTTCTCAGTATCAAATGTGGTTGGGGGTTTGTGTAGCCATGGGCCCCCTAGAAGGCTTGGGCCTTGGGCTACCATGCAAACCACCTATATCATAATCAATGACTGAGTGTAACAGTCTATAAAGCCAGATCACAGAGGAGCTGCGGTAGCCCCTCAGACTCATTAGCATAATTTTAAAAGTAAATTGATTTTAGAAGGAAGTAGGCCATGGATAAGAAATATAATAAGATTACCACAATCACAGTGCCTGGATCTATCAGTAAATGTCCCTGGTTTATCATGATGGATTTTGATGGTAGATTTCCTTTAAAGAAAATAGAGGGAAAATGAGAGGCTGCACAACTGTGAACACATCTCTGGATTGTCAAACATGGTGTATATCAGTAAAGGATACACAATGCAAAGTATCTCTAAAGCTATTAAATTTCTTATGCTTATTTCTGTTTTTCATATGGTGTTCAAAGGTTACTATTTAACATACGCCTTTTTACTATCTAAAAGATGACCAGATGAAGAAATGGCAATTCCCTTTTCTTTTCAAGATGCATCTACATAATCTGTAACTTAAATGTTTAAAAATGAAGGTTAAACTACTTAGAACAAAGTGGATATTCTAGTAACCTATGAAATGTGAAAACTGAACAGGTGTGTGGTTATACTGTTTTTGCAATTGCCACAAAACGTATGAGGCATAAATGAAATTTCCATTGATTTATAGTTTCAAAAATCTTTCTGTGTATGTGAGATCTATATGCTATACATAGCTATTATGCGTGTTGGAGGGCCCATTTTTTAGTTATAGACCACCCACAATGTTAATCCTCAGTCCTGAGAAAATCCACATTCATGATTTTGTGGCTTCCAAAATTCAAAGTATCATGAACGTAACTACCACCAGAGATGGGGTTTTTTTATACAATGGAATGCATGTCCTTTATAAAGCATATAGTCTCTGATCTATAAGACTTTCAAGAAATGAACGTTTTCCTATGCCAATAACAACTGTATATTACTGTATACTTTAACCCCTTAGGTACACAGCCCTTTTTGATTTCTGCATTTCCATTTTTCACTCCCCACTTTCAAAAACCAATAACATTTTGTTTTTCTGTGTACAGAGCTTGATTTATTTGTGACAAATTATATGTTTTTAATTAGAGTATTTTTCGGACTATAAGGCTCACCAGATTATAAGGAACACCATCAATAAATTCCTGCTAAAACGTCTAGGTTCATATATAAGCTGCACCAGATTATGAGGCGCACCTGATTATAAGGATGAATGACCAGCAGGATGCAGACCTGTGCACAGTTCATGGCAGCTGTTGTCTGTAAGTAGGTTCATATATAAGGTGCACTGGACTATAAGGCACACCTTTGATTTCAGAGAAAATCAAAGAATTTTTTGTGCGCCTTATAGTCCGAAAAATATGGTACTTGTTATTAAAAATCTTAATATGTTGCAAAATGGCAAAAAAGTAGCGATTCAGAAATTTTGCCACTATTTACATTATGGGATTCACCGGCAAGAATAAAATAAGTTTTATTTTACTTGAGCTTTAGGGGTTCTGATCCTTACATATACTTCAATATTGTAGGGATTTTGCTACTGATCTCTCACAGTCTCACCTATAATTCAGGCTGTCACAGCAATGGATTGCTGCCCCCTGAAGTCATCACAGGGGGCAAGAATCCAACCCAAAATGGCGGTGTGCACTACTGTCATTTAAATGCCTCAGGTGGCTTTGCTGGCAGCATTTAAATGGTCAAACAGTGGGTTTTTGCAGCAAACAATGCATTATACAGAAAACAATCATTGTGTATGAAGAAGACTCACCCATGTGCCCTCTTCATACACCTGGTATCGCACCATGACATTGGGGAACGTCATGCTGCGGCAAGTGGTTAAACAGAAATCCCAAGACTGTTTGTCATGGTATATACAGCTCACAAACTCCATGTAGGGAGGTTATCAGTTGTATTACACAAGCGACCAATGTCACATTCAGATGGTAGCACAGTACAAAGTCAGAAAGCAATCAGGGGTCAGGAAAGATGGACATCTCAAATCTAAGTCAGATTGTATAATAAAACAAGTAAGCGACCAAATGATCTGAATGGAAGTAAAAATGGCTGACAACGAAATCAAAACAATACATCATACTAAAAATGAAAGCAGTTGAAAGTTTTTGAAGTTCGGTTCAAGAAGAACCTTTTAGAGAAATAACATTTTTTAAAAATTTTAAAATTAATGAAAGAACAGGTTGTACCTTTAACACATTTTACATAAGCATAGATGTTTGAGAACAAGTAGTCTTTGTTCTATTGTTATTTGGTTCTAATTTCTGTTTCTCTTTTCTCAGTCCTGAATTAAAGCCCCAGTCTGAGACTGGTAAAGGCACTAACAAATTCCAATAGTTATGTAGAGGGGTACATATGAAATACCCTTTAGTATAAAAGTGAGAGTAAACATATATGTTACTAAAAAATAATACATTGGCAATTGATTATTGGCAAAAGAAATATTATCAATTTTTAAGGACCTGAAGGGCAGAGGGGATATCAATGCTGACCCTGTGTGTAACGTCCGTGCCTGAACATCGCTCTATCCGCAGTCCACTTATTCTTGTGTTTGGATTAACTGAGCTACACCCTGCTCCTTGCATTTCTGTCCTGCCCAGCAAGGGTTACTAGCTTGATGGACAGTGATTCCAGTGTGCTAGTGGGGGCGTGTCCGGGATCGGCTTTGTATACCTGCCTGCTCCCATCTTACCTGGCTGGTTATTTTGAGTCTGACCTGTGTATATCTTGCTTGATCTTGACTTGACCTGTGTATATCCCGCCTGTACCTGTATCCATCAGACTTATCAGCTGGTTATTTTGAGTCTTGTCTTCCCTGTGTTTCTTGTTTAGTTTTACCTGTCTCCGTTTGTCTTCCTGTATCTGTACCTGACCTGTAAATAATCTGCTTAAACTTGACCTGACCTGTATATAACCCGTTTGATCTTGACCTGACCTGTGTATATCCCGCCTGTACCTGTATTTGGATCTGACCTGTGATTATCTGCCTGAAGACCTGTATATATCTGTCCCTGTCTCAGTCCTGTGTTTGTATTCTTTGCACCAGTGTGAACACTGGTCTATTCCTGTATTCCAGTTTCCTGTTCAGTCCTGCATTTGTATTCTGTGTACCAGTGTGATCACTGGTCTATACCTGTATTTCCGTTACCTGTCCGCTCCACCATCCAGCAGCTGCCAGACAAAGTAAGTGTCCCCTGTCCTGTTGTAGGGTCACTCAGGGACCGTCAGTTAGGTTCCTGATAGTGGGTTCGCCCTTATAAGGGCGGTTTATCTGCTTTAGGCAGGGCCTTAGCCCGCAGGGACGTCGCAGGGTGAGTTCGCCATCACTTACGTAGTCTGACAGCTAGCGCCAAGTCTGGTTGTGGTTGTGCGTTTGCTGGACGGGTGCTGACACTGTGTTATATTGATTAGGGTGTGTCTTATATCCATCTCATGTCTTTTATCTGTCTCATATCTCTTTTTCTATGTGGCAGATGTGACTGGTGAATGTTCAGAAGCTAAATAAAAGTGTAGAGAAACCCTGTACCCAGATAATCTAAGCACATTGTCAGCATACAGCATCTCATAGCACAGAGGAATAATGAAGTGTCTGTTCAGCTAGTGCCCACCCGAAATGTGGAATCTTACACTGACCGTCACTGACTGATAGGAGCAAACACAGCAACTCAGTAAAATTGCAAAGCAAGGGGTTAAAAATGATCTTAATTGTGTAAACATCTCTAGGGGATTAAAATTGTAGAACTTTCTTTCATGGGCAAACCCCTTTAACAACGCTGGGACCTATATGTAGGGCGGGTGTTAAAGTAGTTTTCCAGTTGCAGGAAACGCATCTTTTGGCAGGAATGATAAAGAAGTTACCTAAATTTTGTACATAGAATATTTCATGATACCATTTATCAGGTGTAACATGGATTTTGCACAGCTTAACTGTCGTGCACTTCCTGGTAAGTTATGATCTAGTTTTAGCGAGACAATTACATGTACGATTCACTAACTAGAACATCATGTATCTGATCTCTACAAATTTCTTATTGATTTAATATATTCCTACACTTTATTAAGGAAGTTGATGAATGCGATGCTTCACTATTAAAGCAGTGTAGAGATATCAGAACAAAGCATAATATGGTTCTATATACTGCATGTAGTATAACATTCAAAGCAGAGCTAAAACAGACCATGCCTTTTATATTTACTATGATCCCATTGGAAGAGCACAGGGACCTTTCAAATACTACACAGGTTTGGCAGGCAGAACAGAAAATACAATTAAAATGGAATGGTGACAGACCAAAATGCTCTGTATAGAAATAAGAACCACATCATTTATGTCACAACCATAAAAAAGGAATGAGCTTGAAAAAGTCCATGCAAGAAAGAAAGAAATAAAAGGCTGTATCATTTTTATCATTCTGCTAAAAAATAATGTAATTTATTATGACATATGTTATAAGCCAGTTCTTAAGAGGAACTTCAGACACTCACTTTAAACATTCTGATTTGAAGAAAACAATGAAAGATTCTATTCTTTAAAAAAGGAACAAAACAGTCAATTACAAGTGAATTGTGCTTCATTACTGTCAATGGGACTTCCGGAACAGCCCATGAAACAATGCCAAAGTCGGAATCTCATAATATATATATATATTTTTTTTTTACAAAAATGCACATTTCTATAAATGTAGGTATGTACTGTATCTATGGTCACCATTCCTAGAGCAGCATTGGAGAAGTATCACAAATGTCTATTCTATTCTGTTTATATTATATGAAGACAGAAAGGATATCATTATTTAACTAGCAAACTGTGTTTTTATGAAATATCTGTGAGTCATAGAACGCTAGCAGAATGAATCAACACAATCTTACTTCCTTTTGCTGTTTTAAGAAACCCTGAAAACATGTGTATCTTTCTGCCAGTTCTTTTTTGGGGCATGTGGTTCCACATAACCACACTAATGAAAACCACAGCTCAAAATGAAATGGCTTGCAATGAAAATTCTGGGATTTGTGTAGTTCATATTGCCTTTTATATTTTGCCATCTTTTCTGAGAACTGATTTCCAAAAACATTAATATAATCATTGAACATTTATGAAGGATTCAGATATCCATGACAGATTTAAGAGGCACTAAAAGTTCTTTTTATACCTCAACTGTTTTACATATGTCCTTTTTGTTCTTCGGGTCTATCTTTTTCATCTTTGGTTCTTCTTTTCTTCTTCCTAGTATTTGTGGCTTTGAATGCCAATTTACTGTGCCAGACAGGCATTCAAAAAACATTCAAAAGGCATTAAGCTATAATACAAAGGAATGGCTGATCATTGAAAGAAAGATTGTTCTATTTTTTAGACTGTAACTAAGCAGATTCATGTTTTTTTAAAAGAATGTGTAAGAAAAGTTTTATGTTATAAAGTATAGCGCAACCTATTACCATTTTACAAGGACTAATGTTTCATTTTGAATTATTTAAGAAGTTTGCTTTATTATTGACTGACAGCTGAATAGTAATGTCAGAAAAGGTTGGTATCTGGACAGTTATTTCAATAGTAGCTGTCATATACTACAATGATTGACACCTTGTTTCATTTCATTTAACTGATTTGGTGGTTTACTTTAAAATTCATGCACCTCTTTTAAAGATATGGTATATCCTCCAGAGCTAAGGGGTGATGACATTGTATTTTCATTACAAAAAGAAAAACTTGACTTTATTCACATAATTCCAAATTAATAAAAAGCTTGTCCATACAATCACATCCCCATTAGGCAATAGATTTCATTCTACGTGTTTCTATGCTTCCTTGGGAACCGTTACCCGTGGAATCGAAAGAAATCTCAAACACGTAAACTGAAATCTGATGCCCAATGGGGTTGTAATTGTATGGACAAGCTATTTATTATTTACTTTATGTGCATAAAGGGGTCAAGTTTTAAGCGTTCTTGCTGGAGTGTCGGGTCACTTTTCTTTTGCATTGTCCTATGGGCTGTATTAAGGACTTCTTTAAGGACAAAGTTATCGCCTCGGAGTTGATGAGTTGTCATCTAGTTTTATTTCAGTTTCATAAAGTTAACAAAAGCACACAAGCAGAAAAAATTGTAATGGGTGGATGAATTTAAGAGAACATATAAAACACCTGTAACCTTCCAGGGGCCCAGTATTTTAAAGGGAACCTGTCAGGAAGTTTAAAGGCATACAAGCAGTTTTAACTTTGTTATCCAGGATGGGGACAAGATTCAAATGTTGTAATTCTGTATTCTGGGAGAAAAATTGAGCAGTGTATACAGATAACATAAGAAATCATAGGGGCTAACTGACAACTACTGGCTAGACTATTTTCTCATAGAACAAGTATTTTTTCATGAGCTACCTTCAGCAGCTGCCTTCCAGACTTATGATGATGTACCTGGACTATGAATTGTGGAGGAGTTGACATACTAGTATGACTCTTTCCTGCCCCTGTGATTTCTTACTAGTAAATTGAATACAGCAACTAAAGGTATATTCCGGGAATATGAACGTCTGATACAACCCATGATGTGATAAATGAATGAATATAACAAAACTTAATTTCATTAGTCAACATCTACAAGTCCCATGATACTTTAGTTCTCAGTAACTCCTCCTACCTCTATGCTCCGCTCCCAGTGATGATCTAACAGACTTTTTTGCTCTGCCATCACCTCACTGAAATGACTTCTCACCACAACACTGGACATACTGGATGCACTGCAACCAACCGACTACAGCCAAACATATTGGTAACCACATGACCTGCCGAGGTAGGTGCATGACATGTGGACATGTGACCAGTGGCCATCTTCTGTCCAGTGTCTGCTCCGTGCAGAGAAAATCCATGGACTGATTAAAGGGCCAGAAGCATTTTAATTCTTCATTACAGTGAATGTCACCAGCATTTTTCTGCTAAGTAGATCAAAATTTTAAATAACGACAAATTACACATTAGCTTATAATTTAAGGGCCCATTTGTATAATGAATTGAATTATGCTTTTTCCTGCAATAACCCTTTAAAGACCTATTTCTGTGTAAAGAAAAATAGCTCAGAATATAGAAAAAATAATTGTTATCCTGTTACTGCAGTTAACCTAAATTCTTATAACATTTACCAATTGATATTCATTTGTGTTATTCAGCATGTTGTTATTGGGGAGAGATTCTTTAAATTTGTTTGACTTAAGTGATTTAATAAATGTATCTTTATTCATAATTATGATTCTACTGGACAAAGTTACCTGAAAGAAATTTAGTATGCATTAGTAAACCCTGAATATATGAGTGACCACAACATGACTAATACACATGGATTTCTTCTTGTAAGACATAAACATTCCAGGCATTGGTGACTACAGAGGTCATAAGCCACAAATATATATAAGAGCAGTACCAGCAAAAATGCAGAATACAGGGGAAAATAATACCAGCAACATGGTGAACAGATAAAACATTACTAAGAATGCCTGATAACTACATGAAATAACTCATCATTCATGTTAAACCATGTGTATAGGCCAACTTATATGTACTGTAAATCCATGCATTGACAGATAGGTTGGATTCGGCTTTGACTAGCATAATAGATTTCTATAACATGGGATGCAACTGATTTAAAAGGACCTGGTGTGGAGTTAAATGTAATAAAGAACAAAATTGGAAAATGACTTTAGGAAAAGAAGCTTTCTTGATAAGAAACATTTGTACTGTATATGACTGTATTGTACTATGACTACCTGAAGCATAGGATGACAAGGGCTTATTGCAACTATATGCTGATCTAATTTGTAACAGTATGAAGGCAGAAAATAATTGCATTTGTCGCCAAATTGAGCATCGTTTCGTAGAAATGTTCTTAAAACTTTATGGAATAATTTGTTTATCAGGGCCAAATCTTTGATAACCTTATACTGGCCCTTCCTGGCTTTATCACTGGATCAGAGAATAATTCAAGTTGTCACAACAGAAGAGCCATTTCACTGGGCCCTTCCTAAATATAAAATTTACTAGCAGCCCTGGACACCTGGAAGACATATCAGTGTATAAAAGGGAACCTGTCATCAGAAATTGACCTAATAAACCACTACCAGTATGTTGTCTAGAAGCTTTACACCTTCCAGATCATGTTTCTTTCATGACCCAGTGTGGTTCCAAAAATAAAAGTTTTGAAGTGAAATGTAAATTGGTTTCATAAAGTCAAGGAGGCGGAGAGTTCATCACTGAATTAAATCTCTCCCTGCTTCTGAACTCCTTCTCCCCTGTTATTGACATCTTGCACCGGACTTCCAAAAGTAAACTTGGGGATTCCCAAAATTTACAGTTCTGAATAACAGAGAAGGGAGTGAACCATAGCACAGCATCGTGTGGGGGACGGTCTAAAGCAATTGTGTAGCATTCAAGGTAAATCAGCGCCTGTGTGGACTCCCTGTCTCTTTTCACTCCTACCCCCTTTCGACCTTGCACCATGTTTCATTTAGTGTTACTAAATCAGAAGTTTGCTGTTATACTGTTAATTCTGTATCTGTGGTTCCCCAATTCAAGTATGGCTCCTTTTAATCTGTCAAAGCTCAATAAGATTTTAAGGTATAAAAAAATACAATGAACTACTAGTGAAATTAAATTAAATTAAATTAAATGAACGAGACTATGTTGTTATGTATTATAATTTGGTGGTAATTGTAGAGCGTTGCTATTATCACACCAAATTTGCTGTGTGATTAAACAAAATTATTTGCCTGATTTTCTAAACATAATACTTGGTTTAGGAAATCCTAGGCTTTCCTTATTGCCGAACTAGTCATAACTGTAGCTATATTTTGGCTGGCTTCAATCCTGTTAAAATACAATAACATACCTCATTTGAAAATGATCCAACGTCTCTGTTAAAGTGGTTCATGGTCCCAGATGTATAAAAAGTTGTAGAGATGTACAGTAGAACATTATACACGGTGCTTTTGAAAAATGTTATTAAAGTGGAATGATTTGTAAAAAATCATGTCATCAACACTATTTAGTAAGGAAAGTTATCGAGAAATAAAAAGGCAAATGCCATTAAAGTAAACGTGACAGTCTTACATAAAACATAATCCCCTTTCAAATCCAGTTCACATATACAACTAAGGCTAAGTTCACACCTGAGTTCAGCAGCTTGCTATGTCCTTCCATTATCATAGCAAAGAAAATAGCACAGCAGACACTGTATTTTTTAGGCTATAAATAATGGAAGCATTTTCTGTTTACTTTCTATATTAACAGAAATATTTGATCCATATTTGTGAACTTGGCCTAAACTGGATAAAATAAAAAAGCAGCTAGGGGAAGTAGTCAGAGATGTTCAACTGAATCGTAAATATAATCAGTTTATTATTCCCAGGTACACAAATAAACTAAGCACACGTGCATGCAGATGTGCGCCCCCTCTGGCAGGATCTGCTGATCTTTGAGCTTCTTATGTCCTTTTTCTAAGAAAAAAAGGTTTTAAAGATAATGCAAATGAACCGGAGGGGCTCCAGGCACCATTAACGCCTAGAGTCCTTCAGACGGATTTGCAAAATTTTAAAGGCCTTTGTTTGAAAAACCAGAACATAAGAAACTAAAATAAGTGCAAACCCTGCCAGAGGGGCTACACACCAGTACGTCATTGGGCTTTTGTTTACAATCCTTGATCCTGGTGGTAGATGTCCTCTAAAATATAAGAATGCAGAAAAATGTGAGGAAAATAAACCACATTAACAGGGCTGAGAAATGTAGTTTCTTTCATCCACAGGGGTAGTAGGGAGGAAAGAACAGCTGTTTCTATGTTAGTCTTCAAGGTCGCATTGATGCTCTACACTATGCGGCAGATTTATCAAGCTGCCTGGAAGTCAGAACATTCTTGTTGCCTATGGCAACCAATCACAGCTCCCCTTTAAAATATTCGTGAGCACTGGTAAAATGAAAACTGAGCCCTGATTGGTTGCCATGGGCAACTAGAAATATTCAGACTTTTAGACAGCTTGATAAATCTACCCCTATGTCATGTTTATCCTCATAGATCATAACTCTCACCATGACAAGGGCAATACCCATCATTTGCCATATATATAGTTACCCTCTAGGATCCCCACCCTGGCCTGTCTCCACTATATTGTGAGTATCTTTAGAGTGCTCTGCATGGGGTTACTGTGTAAAGCTGAATCCCATTGGTTATAGTACAGTATACCTATATTTGGGATGACTAGGCAGAAGAGACACTGGCAACACATTGGGGCACATTTACTTACCCGTCCCGTTGCGATCTCCGAGGTGCATTGTCCGACGAGGATTTGGAGCTGCCACGATTCACTAAGATCATGCGTCCAATTTTCTGCAAGTGGTTTCCTCGGTCAGGTCCGCCGGAGTTCACCAACTTCTACCCTGTGCATGTAAATGCATTGTCTTGCGACAAAACTTTGAATGTTAAATCCAGCGCTTAGTCTGAATCAGTATGAATCAGGGCCACGCAATTGCACCAAAATCCGATTGCATGTGCCAAAACCCCCAGTTAATTGCGGCGCAAAACGGAAAAAGTCAGGAAACTGCACTCCGCAGTAAATGTGCCCTTAGTAAATGTGCCCGCATGTCTCATGAAAGTACCTCCAATTGTGGAGAACCTCCTCTGTGGGTCCTTATCTCAGCAGTTCCTGTAACTAAATAAAACATGTTGTTTGTGTAGGTCATTAGATTCTAAACATGAGTTTATTTAATCAATTTTGTATACTGACCTGCTTGACATGCACAAACAAAACAACCAAGGGAAAGTTTAACTTCACCACATTCACACCACAACTGCTGCGTTTCCACATCATGCCTGGCAGTTTATAATATGGAAAATCCTACTTCTGGATCAGTTTATTTTTCAGCTGCAGCTGGTGTGTGTATTTTTAGGAATCCAACCATAAAGTGGTATTCTTTTTCATAATTGTAATTATACAACGTGGCTAAACTTAATGCACAGATGAGGCACACAACAGGGGCACAGTGTGCTCAACACCTAATCTTCCATAATTCTAACACAAACATAAAGTAGTTTTTATAGAAGTATATGCCAGGCAGAATTATTGTGAATATATTTGTTCAATTACAATGCCTAAATCAGCGGTCATTAAAAATGTCCCTGTAGTCAATGTGGAACATCCCCCAATGCAAAAGTTATACAATAACATTACATGAATCATACATTTTCACAGGCTAATTCTCCTACCAGGTCTGCTTTTTTTTATTAATCAAATTATTCATGTTTATACTTTTCCTTCTTTTAATTTTAAATTCAGACCATTGCAATATCATTATAATACATACTTATTATACTGTATTTTATTATATATCATTAGATATGGCGAATTTTTCAAAAATTCAATTCGCCAAGTTCGATAAATTTTTCGACCCAAATCGAATCATGATGAATCACGTTAGAAAACAGGTATTTCCTGGCTGCAGAGAGCCTGTAGGGTGTTGTAGAACGTTGTGCCATGCTTAAATATGCATAGTGAGCATGGTTTGGTCTTCAAACAATGCTGTGTTTTAGTATGACACGCACATGACAGCTGCCGCTCTTAAATTCGCTTCACTCTTCAATTCCATGGGCACTTACAGAGGCCAACTTCACCAAATAAGTGAAGCAGGAACGCAGCCTGACAAGGTAATGTCCGTGCCAGCTCGAAAGGAATGACCTGAGGACCAAGATCCCACTATAACATCAAAGAGTGCACTCTTTTTACATTGACATCAGATGATTCCAAAGATTATGACAGAACCTGTTCTGTTAAACGCTGATACATGTAGAAACCTCCCAAAAGAGTGGAGAGTTTGTTGGCAGTCAATAATCCATCAGTATTGCTAAAGCCAAGAACAAACAGGAGTTAATCCAAAACAGAGATGACCAGTAAATGGGATAATTGCATGTCCTCTGTGTTCTGTATCCACTGTATCAATCCTGAAGCTTTCCATTTCTTCTGACAGATGAAATGAAGGAGAAAACCAAACAAAGTGGCAGCGTCATAGATTGGTAGAGGGTATAAACAGCATTATGGAAAACACAGGGTGTTCCAGGGAGACAGCGGTCAGTTAGCAGCAGCATGCGTAGGCCACAGAGTGGCACAATGACAAATTATGGAGGCGGCAGCAACAATGTAGGCCACAGAGTGGCAGAATGACAGAATGTGGAGGTGGCGGCATCAGCATGCAGTCAGAGAGTGGCACATTGACAAATTCTGGTGGTGGCAACAAGATGGTAGGCTACAGTATGGCACAATGAGTGTGGAGGTGGCAGCAGCAGCAGGAGGTCAGAAAGTGGCACAGTGACAGAGTGTGGAGGTGGGTGACAGTTCCAGTCCCTGGTAAAGATGGTGGGAGGCAGATGGAGCAACTGGCAGCAGATGTGTGCCATCTGGCAGGTGGCAGCATCTGAATTTCATCTCATTTCTCAACGTTTGGAGGAGGCGTCATGGCTGATCTAATCTGAAGCATAAGGCATTGGTGTGTTGAAATCCTGGCCGATTCATCTTTACAAAGGTCAGTCTCTCCACATTACGGGTGGACAAGCGGGATCTACTTGGGGTAACAATGGCCGCTGCCACACTGAACACCCCTTCTTATGCCACTCTACTGGCTGGGAGGACAGCTTCTCTTCTGCAAGTTGCGGCCACACATCAAGTTTGGCTGCAGAGTAGTCCAGGGGATCCTCTACTTGGGGTGGTAGAGTGCTGTCCAAGTAGGCCACCACCTGCTGGTGCAGGGTCTGCTCCACGTCCTGCTGCTGCTGCTGTGGCGGCTACCCTACCCTACTCTTTCAAAAGAATTGAAATTTGGTAAATACAGAACCCCAAAAACTGACACCCTGGACTTTGAGCAAAAAATCACTCCATTAGCTACTGAGTACAATCAGTTAGACGCTAGAGACAGCACATACAGTGTGAAATGACGGGATTGCAAATGGCCTGTTTTTATAGGACTGTGACATCACGTAAGCCTGACACATTGTGCTCATGGCCATTTTGCTAATAAAGGGGAAAATAAAAATTAGTTCCCACAAATCCCCGTAAACTTGAAGTTTTCCTGAAATTCGAAATAAATTCCACTTTGTTGGAATTAATTCACCCATCTCTATATATAATACATCCATATAATACTGTAAATCCTGTCCCACCTGCAGGTCCAAAGAACCCTATAGTACTGCTTGTTAGGGTCATTAAATCAACAGTAATGCTGGAATTTTTGGTTGTGTTTTGGAATATCAAAAGGGAACACATTACGGTATATTATTTTATTTATTTATATATAGGATATATAGGATATATATATATATATATATAGGATATATAGGAAAACATATCTCTTTCTACAACTGTTTTATTTGCTGATTTTATATATGATATATATACTAAAGTAGCAACATTGGGAAAACTATATTGCTTCTGCTTTTTTAACAAAATTTAATTATATGGTTTACTGTAACTTCTACTTCTACTGTAACACTGGAGACTGAAGATGACTGTGGAGAGTTTTCTACGTTTGTTTAGTGCAGATACGATGCACCTAATATGTTTATATATATATATATATATATATATATATATAATTTGTCTTCATGGTTTTCTCTGTTCTCCTTTTTAAAGTGTATTATACCCTGTATTATAAATAAAGGTCATGTACAGTTTTTTATCCACAACTATGTGCATCAGTGTCCCTTCTTTCCCTTCCTGGTTGGAGGGTAAATTTGTTTTTTTGCAGTGTTTGTAGTGGCACTATCTAGGTGCGGTGATACGAATCAAGGGGTTTAGCTGAAATAGCTATTAAGACATGATATGCAGTCTTTCACCTAGGCCTCCCTTCTAAATCTGATCCTATTTGTAAGTCTGTATTGCTTTCTGACTCATTGCAGACACAAGGTCCCGTCTTTTGTTGTTTTTTTCTGTGCCGGCACCCTTTTGTGCCAATCATAAACCAGAGCACATACACTTTTTGTTTATTATTATATTTAAACTTTTTTATCATTAAAAGTTAAGTTTTAGATATTTCACAAACTAACTGCAATTCATCTTGGAATGGCAAATGAAAACAAAATACTGGAAAGTATTGTTTATGGATGACAAAAAAAAAAAAAGTGATTATTATCAGATCACAGACAAAAGAAAGCCTTAGAGATATGATACAATTTAGAGATACCACATCACCAAACATTTTATCACTGAGCATAAATTATTATATCTATTAGTAAGACTATGAGGAAGAACAGGCAAGTGGGATGAACTAGTAATTCAGAAAGAATCATTTTTGCATTGTCATTTTGTAAGTGAGCAGTGGAGCTAGGAGATAGATAGATAGATAGATAGGGAGAGTCGGCAGCTAGAGAGAGGGAGAGGGATTTAAATAATTAATAATTTTTCAGGTCAGGTAAGTAGGACAGTGACAACGACTTCATGTGTATAGCCATACCAGCTTCTAGCACAATATCATTAAATGCATTGTATACCCATACTATCTTATAGTACAGTGACAATAACTGTGAGTATATATGCATACCATCTTATGGCACAGTGACAGTAATTGCGTGTATATACCCATGCCATCTTCTAGTGCAGTGACAGTACTTGCATGTTTATACACATATGCTTTTCTAGTGCACTTGTCTATTGCATAACCCCTATTGGTAGAGACAATTGCCAACCTCAGTAATTTCTGGTCTGCAATTACATTTTTTTTAAAATTGTAACTGTAAAGTTTCTTGCAGCAATTCCATGCAAATCTCATGTAGTTTCTCAGTAGTCATACCTAGCGAAAAGCTAGCTGTAAAGGCCCCTGTATAAGTAATGCCCTACTAAATCATATGTCCCTTAAGAATATCCGCACGTTGCGCACAAGATGCTGGGTGGGTTATGAACGCACCGTTGGACATTATCCTTGGAACTCACGAATGTAACCTCTTCCGGCCGGCGGTGCGGTTGATGAAGCTCTATGGAAACCTCTACGGCTGGTGGTATTGTACCATTAGAATGTTTATGGATATGTTAAGGCTGTGCAAATTATGGCTTTTTTCTTATAGTGGCAAAATGGTGGTTTAGATTGCTGATGGTATAGGTTGCAAGTAGTAAGGTTCTGATAAAATTGCTGGTGAAAAAACTGCCTCCAGTGACATGGGGCCCATCTCATTGTCCAGACCAAATAGACCACACAGCGCACCAACTTTACCATTTCTTTGTTGCGCCAAAGCCACCAGAATTGTATACGTTGGCTCTGCCATATCCCCGAAAATCTAAAAATCATTTTAACACGTCTTGATAATGCCAAGATGTAGGTTCCTGCTTCTTCCCACAGCCGTTGGCCCTATTGCCAGATATTAAACGAGCCGGGCCAGCCAGTAAACAAGCAAAAAGTATTGCTCCCGGCACACGAAAAAATAGTTCAGGTCTCAGTAAAGGGATCTTGACTTGACAATATGCTTATACACAAGACACCAAGAAGAAACACAGAACCGAATGATACTGGCACCTTCACCATAAAAGGTCACCCCACCGCTTCTTCCTGACGGAGGTTCACCATCCAGACTGTTGATTGTGAGCACGCAAACATTTTAGCAGGTAGCAGGTGGTAATGTGAGTAAAGAATACAAAGACTAAAGATCATGTCAGCATTTCCGGCGGAAGGCAAGCATAGGTGCTTCAAGATCCCCCCAGCTGGACGTAAGAAGAAAACGCATTAGTTCCAGAACGTCAAGGTTAAAAAAAGCGGTACTATTTACAGTAGCCACCAGAAAGCAGGGAAAAAACGCCGGGGACAACCGACTCGTAAGTCATTCCAGAGGTGGATGCTGTGGAACCAAAGTGAATGTATAACCATCCGAAAATTATGCTTCCTCCACCGAGTCTGCTGAAAACCAGCGCCAAATATTTGGTGGGGGTTTCAGTTAGGCACTTGGAGCGCGCTGGGATAGTCCTATAACCCTACTTAACACTCGATTTGTGAGGGTGACGGCGTCTCAAAAGCTTTGCACTTCTGACCCAGGAAAAGGTCTGATGGTACAGTCTGCTAGAAAGTACTGAGCAGGCTGGTTCGATACATCCCCAATGGTCACTAATACAATGTAATCAACAAAGTAGGAATTGGCAGAACGTTCTACAGTAAATGCCCCAATACAGGACGATGCTCAAGGGAGATCCAGGAGTCATATGTGTCGGATCTGTAGAAAGAAAAAGTTCAAAAGATCTAGTTGTTATTAAATAGTTCAGACTATAAAAATGTTGATATTTTGTAGACATTATATAGAACTCTTTTTATAGAACAATTAAGTAGAATCAAACAATATAAGTTACGCAAAAGACTTAATTCACATTGCACATCTCCTCCACACTAACAATTTAGGGTCTTTTCCCAATATACCAACATCTCTCGAAGTTGCTGCTGGCTCAAGTACCGGTCAGAATCAAAACCTTAATAAATTATAGGAACAAAGAGATTCATTTATTATTTATCTAAATCAATATGCAACCGTCTGGTTATCATGTAGTCAACTGGAAATGCACTGGCATTGGTTACCATTTTGTGAATAGTGATACCCTGCATCAAAATAATGTGGCCCATTACTTACGTCAGCTGAAGGTCACCAAAAGTGCATTGTCTGACGATAATGCACTTGCTGGATTCAATGAGATATTGGGGGTCATTTCCTAAGGGCCCCGATTCGCGTTTTCACGACGGGACCCGAATATTTCCGATTTGCGCCGTGTACCTGACTTGCCCGGGTCTTTTGGCGCACGCGATGATGGATTGTGGCGATCGGGCGGCATGGCGGACAGAAATCGGGGGGGGGCGTGGCCGAACGAAAACCCCACGTTTATTCGAAACAAAAACGCGCATTTAAAAACCGAAAATGTGTCGCTTGGGGAGCGGCTCACTTTCACCTTCTATAGGGATGGTGCTTTCCGGGCAGTAAGATATTCGGCGCTGCAGCGCCACTGAGTGGAGGCGGAGGAGGAACTTAACATCTTAAATCCCAGCCGGACCGAATCTGTTGCCGAGAACGCGCCGCTGGATCGCGGAATGGGCCGGGGGTAAGAAATGTGCCCCTGTGTGGCCCAATATCCGCATGTATTGCCTCCACGCTCAGGTCAGACAGAGTTCACCATCTATTTCGATGGTATGCATGAAGTGCATGGGCTTGCGACACAATTGAATGTGAAATTCGCGCTTAGTCCAAATCGATCGGATCATCCGACGCAACGGGCCCAAATTTTGCGTCGCATGGAAGGCAGACCAGCTTGCAACAAACATTGATTCGGAGCCGCCCAATTTGTCTGTATTTTGTGGCGCTTAACATCCTCATCCTACATCCACCAGCACATTAAGGTAAAGATAACAGTATGTGGTAGAAATGCTATTATAGTTACGAAAATACATATCTTTCTAATATGAGATTATCTAAGATCGGTTTCATCGGAGTTTTTTTGACTGTATGGTTTAATGGGAGATGGTCTAAAAAATCTGTCTGAGGGATGGTGGATTCGATATGTTTATTTATTGGTTGTAGAAACGGTACCAGACACCCTTTGGTGTTGTGTGTATTGTCAATGATGATGGGTGCGTTGTTCGAGGGGGAGGGGTCTTCATGTATGGATATTTTGGAGATATCGAAGGAGATGGTCTAAAAATCAGTCTGAGTGGATGGTAGGATTCGATATGTTTATTGATTGGCTGTAGAACGTACAGGCACCTGTTAGTGTTGGGGTATGTCAATGATGACTCGGGTGTCGTTGTTTGGAGGGGGAGGCGTCTTCAGTATGGATATTTTGGAAAGATCAAATGGGGGTGATGTTGTTGTGGTCGATACTATAAGCTGCTATTTTCCAGGGTGGTTGTGAATTTTTGGTGGATGTCTCATTCCTTTCCCTAATAGTTTGTCAATCTATTACATGAGAGTACATTGGCACTGGTTCGAGGAGATGCGTCTTATGTAGTGGTTTAGTATGGTGGAGTGAAATGATGGAACCTACACTGATGTGGCTAGTGTCAGCTGTAGGGTTGGTACCTCATATTAACGATGGCTGGCTGATCCTTTCTGTGCGGTTTCATTGATCTGTGAATTGTCGGTCTTGGTTTAAGAGGGGGATTGTTTGTGGGATGGCAAGGACTCTGGTTGTTTTTGTTGTAATATGTGGTGCTTTGAGACTGTCACTATGTTTTTGGGGGGGTAGATCCTAATTTGATGTGGGTGTTACAACTGTTTTGAAGTGTTTTTTCTGTATAATTTTCTGTTGGTGTTGGTGTATGGCCTGTATGTCGTTCTTGAATGTATTGTGATTCTTATAAATTGTGATCTGTAATTGTCGATTTTTGGTCTGCTCTATCGCGCTCTAATTTGGTGCTTTTTTATTTATAAAATGTTCTTCTGATGGCTTATCTCTTAAGGAGATGTTGAGACAGATGTGTTCGAAATCTGGGTGCGTTTGGTACATATATGGCGTGTTCTAATAGCTTGTGAATATTTGCTTTTGCTTTCGTGATACAATACTAATCTTTTGCTTCTAATTAGTTCTATACAATTTTTGGGATTAATGTATCAACATTTTATTCCAGTCACTCTGTGGTATCTTTAATCGTCAGGGAATGTGGGACGGAATACTAAATCCTACGTCCCCTGGGTTGCAATGGTTCTTTGTTATAACTTTCTAGAACATAAATGTCTATCTCCTGAAACATTGTCATTTTTCATCCTCTTTCTGTCTCGTCATGACAACAATTTGCGCATATATCCATAATCCATAGAGGCATTATAATGTCACAGTTCATCATTATACATTTTCGAGAGCCTGGAAAAAGTATAAAAGAGACCAAAAAATCTTTCTATTTAGATTAATGTCTTCAATCATACTTACTCACAACTATTTCGAATATGGAACAGGTCACCACCAAATTAAAGGGTACTGCATGGGGAACAGAGTAGCCCCTCATATGCCCAATAGTTTATGGGGACATTTGAAGAATTATACATTCACCAGAGGATATCCATAAAAGGGACCACTTACACCTACTTCAGATCATTGACGACTTGTCATGGTCCTGGGAGGTAAAAAATCAACTTTTGATCCATTCGTCGAGGGGAAATCACAAGAATGAATGGGGCATAAACTCAGCACGAATGTCCAAAAGGAAGAAAATCGAATTCCTAGACCTAAATTAAACATAACCGAACACAACTTATCACTGAAACGTATTCAAAACAGTTGATCAACAGCTATTTAAACTTCAAGAGCAACCATCACAAAAAATGGCTGAACACTATCCCTATAGTCAGTTTCTTAGAATAAGGAAAAATTGTACCAACATAAAACCCTTCAGAAACAAGCCCGATCATAGAGAGGAGCAGATTCTGGAAAAGGTTACCCCAAAGAAACTTATAAAAGACCCTTACAAAGCCAGCAAAATCTCAACAAGCGGAGTGCTCAGACCATCAGAAATGAGGGAACAATAAACTGATACTATATAAAAAAGAAAGAAAGCCTCAAAACCCGTTCTCACCACTTACCACCAAGAACCACAAGAGATAGAGGCAGTCTTTAAGAACACTGGCACCTTCTGTGCAACGATCCTTATTTACAACAACATATCTATGCTAGACCAATATTTACATGTAGAAGAGCCACCACAACTAAAGCAAAGACAGCCCCAAGTGTACCCCAACAATTGAAAAAAGAATACGTCAGACAATTCTCGCACTCAGATAATTACGCAAGTGCTTTAGCAAAAACTGTCACTGGCTGCAACAATCATCATACCATGGAACCACCATTTTGGTTCCAATAACTCGGATAGAAATCTGCTATTAAAACCAACATGACTGTCAATCCGATTTGTCATTACCTATTGACATGCCAATGTGGACTGCATATTGTAGCAGAACACCAACCCTTCATGCCGCCTTAACACACCCGAGTTTAGCATCAACACCAAATAAAAAAACACAGTGGTATCCAGACACTGAAATAAATAAATAAATGATATCAGATATAAATGTACCCCAATTGACCATGTACAGAGAGATATCTCTAATAGATTAAGTCCCTCAAACGCAAAAAATTTACTGGATGTTTAAACTTAAAACACTTGAACCACTGGTTTAAATAAGTAACTGAAACGATCTCATTTAATTATTACTTCTAGAACAATCACTTTTCTATATATATAAAAAATATCAGTTCTGCACAATAGATATATAAAATATAAACTATATAATTATACCTCCATTTAAACCCTACACTTCCACCACCCAGTTAATACTAGTTTTATTATACTTACCCTGTAATCAGGCTCTCTTCATCTTGCGTGCCTTAACACCTCTATGCACGCTTTCAGGGCACAACATCCACTTGTCAATCACTAGGAAACACTTGTGCCCTTCCAGGTTCCGTGTGTGTATCCTGCCCCACAACATCGGCCATTTTAGTAGTTCCCGCATAGTAAGATAGGCACAGATCGATACCTAAGTCTATCTAGCGTACCGCATCAGTAACCAGAGGTAGGAGCTACAAACACCTTTATGCATTATGTATTATTCATTATTATTAGGTGTTATCCATTTAATATATTAATTATATTGATTAAACTATTTATACTATTCTTGCTTTTATACATTTTATCCGGGTGTGTGTATCGATCATATTAGTTTTGATTATATGCCTGCAGCAACGTACACCCGTCTCTTCACCGTGTACGCGGCCCAAACAATGTATATATAGAACTCCATGTACGAAACATTTTTATGCAATCTGATGGAGGATCCCGTTGGATCCGACGCGTCTGCCTTTTCCACATATTTTTAATAGTTTTTTAATTGGAACATAAAAATGTCGTTGAACAAAGTGCCCCAGGTTTTGTAAACTTTAAAACCAAAGAAGGAGTCACTCCAAGATCTCTAGTGAAAGAGATCAACCTTTACACTCTAATTCATCACAAGCCTTTTTTTTTTGTGAATGGAGGTAGGCATAAGTAGACCGTGACATGGCTGTGCACTGAAGAGGTTATAAATAAAATGAGAAATATCCTATAGTGTATGGTAGACTTTACAGTATGGCAAGCTGACATCCTTAGTAGCAGCTTTGGGAAACTTATCAGTTGGACATTCAGCTTTCCCAGCCGATATAACTAAGTATTTTCATGCAATTGATCATTGATATGGGCTCCTATCTAGAGATAAGAAAGGTATTATATACATGTCTTATTGCACTAACCCCTATATGTTATAGACAATTGCTAACCTCAGTAATTTCTGGTCTGCATCTACATTTTTTTTAAAACTGTAACTGTAAAGTTTCTTGCAGCAAATCTCATGTAGTTTCTCAGTAGTCATACCTAGAGAAGATGCTGTAAAAGGCCCCATTGTATAAAGTAATGCCCTCTAATAATCATATTGTCCCTTAAGAATATCAGCACGTTGCACAAGTTATGGTGTGGGTTATGAACGCACCGTTGGACATTATCCTTGGAACTCAAGTAATGTAACCTCTTCCCGGCCGGCGGTGAAGCTCTATGGAACATCTACAGGCTGGTGGTATTGTACCATTAGAATGTTTATGGATATGTTAAGGCTGTGCAATATATGGCTCTTATAGCTTTGGCAAAATGCTGGGTTTAGATTTGCCTGAGGTATATGTTTGCATAGTAAGGTTTCTGTAAAAATTGCTGGTGAAAACTGCCTCCAGTGACATGGGGCCCATTTCTATTGTCCAGAACAAATAGACCACACAGCACCATACTCTACCATTTTCTTTTAGCAGCAAAGCCAACAGAACTTGTATTAAGTTGGCTCTGCCATATCCCCAAAATCTATAAATCATTTACACTTCTGATAATGCCAAGCTGTAAAGTTCCTGCTTCTTCCCACAGCGCCTGGCCACTATTGCTAGATATAAACTGAGCAATGCCAGCCAGTAACAAGCATAAAGTATTGCTCCAGTCACCAGAAATAATAGTTCAGTCTCAGTAAAGGGATCTTGACTTTGACAATATGCTGTATACACAAGACCACCAAGAAGAACACAGAACCAGACTGATACTGGCACCATCCCCATAAAGTTCACCACCAGCTTCTTCCTGCCGGAGGTTCCCCATCCAGACTTGTTGATTGTGAGCAACGCAAACATTTTAGCAGGTAGCAGGCTGGTCATGTAGAGTAAAGAATACAAAGACATAAAGATCATTTCAGCATTTCCGCGCAGGAAGCAAGCATAGGTTGCCTTCACTATCCCCACCAGCTGGACAGTAAGAAGAAAAAGCATTATGTTCCAGATACGTCCACGGTAAAAAAGCTGTACTACAGTAGCCACCAGAAAGAAAGGGAAAAAGCCGGTGACCACCGACTCGTAAGTCATCCAGAGGTGATGCTTGTGGAACCACAGTGCATTGTATAACCATTCCCGAAAATATGACTTACTCCACCGAGTCTGCTGATTCAACCAGCGCAAATATTTGGTGGGGGTTTCAGTTAGGCACTTGGAGCGCGCTGTGTACTTAGTCCTATAACCCATACTTAACACTCGATTTGTGAGGTGACGGTCATCTCCAAAGCTGCACTTCTGACCCAGAAAGGTCTGATGGTACCAGTCTTCTAGAAAGTACTGCAGCAGGCTGTTTCGATACATCCCCAATGGTCCACTAATACACTGTACACAACCAAAGTAGGACTGGCAAGCACGTTCTACATTAAATGCCATCCAATACCGGACGCTGCTCAAGAAGGAGATCCAGGAGTCATATTTGTTCAGGATCTGTAGAAAGAAAAAGTTCAAAAAGATCTAGTCTAGTTATTAAATAGTTCATACTATAAAAATGTTGATTATTTTGTAGAACCATTATATAGAACTTATTTTATAGAACAATTAAGTAGAACTCAAACAACTATAAGTTTACTGCAAGAAGCAACTTAATCTCACCTGCACATCTCCTCCAACTCCACCAACTTTAGGGTCTTTCTCCAATATACGCAACATCTCTGCAGTGCATGCTGGATCAAGTACTGTGTCAGAATCACAAACCTTCAAATATAGGAACAAAGAGATTCATTTATTATTTATTCTAAATCAATTATGACCGTCTACATGTAGTACAATGGACATGCATGGATCTGTGTTACATTTTTGTGAATAGTGCTACCATGCATCAAAATAATGTGGCTCATTTACTTACCCGACAGCTGAAGTTCACCAAAAGTGCATTGTCTGACGATAATGCACTGTGCTGCGATTCACTGAGATTGTGCGCCCAATATCCTGCATGTATTGCCTCCCCGCTCAGGTCTGACAGAGTTCACCATCTTTTTCGTGGTGCATGTAAGTGCATGGGCTTGCGACACAATTTGAATGTGAAATTCCGCGCTTAGTCCAAATCAGTCGGATCATCCGACGCCACGGGCCCCAATTTTGCGTCGCATGGCAGGCAGCACAGCTGCAACAAAAATTGATTCCGGCGCAGCCCCAATTTGTCTGTATTTTGCTTGGCGGAAACATCCTGAAATTAACATCCTTATCCTACATCCACCAGCACATTAAGGTAAAGTATAACAGTATGTGGTATAAATGCTATTATAGTACGAAATACATCATCTTTATATATTATGATATTTATTTCTAATGTTATCATTCAGTAAAGGCCATGCATAATACAGAATACAGGAGTTCACGGTCTATAGATTTATATTTTGTCTTACATGAATGATAACTCTTTCTTATCTTACTGAGCTTTCAGTAAATGGTCTAGGGCAGTGATGGCGAACCTTTTAGAGGTTGAGTGCCCAAACTGCAACCCAAAACCTGCATATTTTTTGCAAAGTGCCAACACAGCAATTCAAGCAGTAACTTATTACAATCTTCTTGGTCCCTGCTATACCACAGTTTTCAATGGGCCTGAGGGCATCAATATCTTTCTCAGAAGTAGAAGAGATTTGGATTGCCACTGGAGCTTCCCTTGACAGCCCCCTGAACAGGAAGATTCAGGGGTCACACAGAATTATAACCTGACCCTGTCCACACCTCCTCTCTCTTCCTGCAGTCTCAGGTAGACCAGGATGCTTCACACTAAAATAACGCTAAGCATGGCAAGTCCTGCCATGGAATGCAGGAGGATCCCTGTCTGGCAAACTCTGCCATGGAACAACAGCCTGAGTACCCACTGAAAGGGCTCTGAGTGCCACCTCTGGCACCCGCGCCATAGGTTCGCCACCACTGGTCTAGGGTAAAAATCCATAACATAGAATGACTAAAACTAAAACTAAACCATAGTGACCTTTATTGGGTGTACAGGGCTGATATCCCTTCATTGGTCCAGAAAATCTGGTGTTGGGAAGCAACTTTGGAATCTGTTCAAGAGTCTCATGATTATTTGTACTGCTAAAGAACACATATTTTGGGGTCTGCAAATATTGTCCTGTCGAGAGTGAGAAGACAGCCATTCCACAAGTGAAACAGGTGAGAAGCCAGAAAATACAATATCAGAGAAGGTTTTGCAGTAGATTTGTTTCAGGAAGCAACATCACCCTAGCCTTAAAGTATTTCAGCCAACTGAGATGTAAGTTCAAGGTAATATTTGCCTTTTATGAATGCATTAAAAGAATCTCATATTGTCTTACCTGCACATAGTCCACACTATCACCAAGAGCCCGAAAAGCAGTGTACATTACTTCTCGCTTTCCTCCCCATTTCTGCATTATACAGGTGTATGGAAACTTCTGCACAAGCTCCTGCACTCCTCGCTCGCCCTCCTGCCCGTTTTGTTGTGCATTATGGTAATTGTTGTCCCAAATATAGCAGCAAGTGCCTTCAGATCCCATGACCTCTCGGAAAATGTCCATCATGTACCGATCCTCCTCTGAATTCCCGTCAATCACCATGATGACTCGGAGGTGAGGATAGGAGATCCGTCGAGCTGACTTCAGACATTTCCTCAGGTATTCTGGATCTTCTTGAAAGGCTGCAATGCACAACGCCACCCTGGAGGTTCCTGGAAGACCATCACCACCTTTCCGCATTTGTCTGTGCTCTAGGTAAGCGAAAAGGCTCTGAGTGAGGAGATGTAGACCCAAGATAGCTCCATACAGCCCAAAGGACAAGTGATGGCGGTCGGTGTGAATGAACTGGTACCCAGTCACATAAGCTGCGAGTATGCCCCCCAGCACCAGCACAGCAAAGAAGCTTGTGCCTAGGATCTTCAGGGCTGTCTGCAGCCTTCCAGGCATCTGTGCCACAAAAAAAAAATCAGATAGAAATTAAACAGAGACAGAAACTTACATATAGTTACAGCACCAAGTCACCACATGCTACTTCACCAGTATATGTGCAGCATCTGCCAACTCTGACAGTAAAGTGCATCCTTAGATGTGGTAACTACTTTAATTACATATTCATTCTACTTATGAGTTTGCAAAAGATCATACATGCTAAAAATGTTTATGGGAAACCTGAAAATAAATTTTCCGGGTTGGGACAAGAAAAACACTGCCTCATTTACTACCTTGTAAGGCAGCCCCATTAAAGGGCTAGTCTGAGACCATATGAAAAATAGATATGTTGCCTGGTGGGATTGCTTAAAAAAATAAACTACTACTTACCTCTGCAGTCCCTCCTGGTGTCCCACCGACCATCTCTCTAGTCTGTGGCCCTGTTTGTTTACAGGGGCAAGAAAGCTGTGCTGTGCTGAGAACAGTTTCAGGTAGGCCACGACCACCCATCCCCATATCTTAGCGCTTGATGCAGCGCTAGGTTGGTGTTGGAGGGGGGGGGGGTGGCTGGACAGAAGCTGTTCTCAGCATAGCTACCATGCCCCTGTAAACAAACAGATAGTGGTATGGGACATTGTGAGGGACCGCGGACCTAAATACAAGTTTATTTTTTAAGCAGTTCAACCCCCCTCTCCTCACCCCAACCACATACCTATTTTTTATAGGGTCTCGGACAAACCCTTTAACACCAGGAATGACTTTTAGGAAACCTAATAACATGATGTAGGATTAAGGCTATATAAGATAGACTCCCAACAGAAGCCATTGATGGTTCACTACGGCATTCTGGGAAATATGCAAATATGTTTTCCTGGACAGGCAAGGATTACAGTGCCTCTTCTTCCTAATACCCATGGTGCCCCCCAAATGTCTTAAAAAATCCTTAAAGGGGTTTGCCCACCAAAAAAAATTATCAAATTTCGACATAGTAATGTTTACACAATAAAGGTAATTTGTAACAACTTCCTTTACAATTTTACTCAGTTTTATTGCCGTTTCAGTTCCTATCATGATGGGGAGTGTGAGATTCCTTAGTCATGGCGGGAATCTCTAAGCAGACTCTTCATGATCCCTGTAGTGCTTTGAGATGCTGTGTGCTTACAATGGGGTTAGCTTATCAGGGTATACACTTTCATTTAACTTCTGAACATTGTACTTGTATCTGACACATAGAAAGAGAGATCAGAGATGAAATGATGAGATCCATGAGATCCATATTACACACAATGACACAGTCAGCTCTGCTACATCTCTGCTCTATCTCCCACCCGAGATAAAGAACTTATCTGTCCGTAGCTAGTAGCTCTGCTCTCGATGTTGTTTGCTGGCAGGAAGTGAGTGTGTATCAGTGTGAGCTAGTCCTAGATGGAAGGGAGGATGTGCCGCTGCAGAGAGCAGAGGAAGAGAGAAGCTCAGCTCTTCACAAAATCAGGCAAGATGGCTGCCGACCCTAAAGTCAGAAGATACAGGGTCGGAAACCAGGGGCAACTGCAATTGCGTACACCATGACTGATATAGACAGGTTGGTATTAAATCTGTGAAATGCTGTATTTTTGTTAATAACATTGAATTAGGGAATGTGTTATTTTGTTATCCTGAGTACATTTAAACTTGTCTTCGTGGGAATATCCCTTTAATTAGAGTCCTGCTTGTATGTGAAAAAGCCCATGGTCGACGTTATTATCCGCACAGTGAATTTGCAAGCACTCGGTAACCTAAAATTAGTAGTCAGGCAGAAACCTGTCATCCAGCACCCATGCCTTCAATCATGTGTTATTATCAGGCAATTTAGGTAAAATTAATTTCAGAAGTTTAGGTAGGCAATTTTTTTTCATTTAGGCCATTTTCAGAGGTTGTATTTGTTTTGCGTTTTGAAGCACTCATCAGATATAGGTTTTCACTGAAACACATGCGATAGGAAACGAGCGGCATGTGTTTTGCATTTTTTACATGCAAAAACATGTGGTAGTCAGTTCCATGGAGGGAGGGGGGAATGAGCAAATTAATACACAGTTTACTGGGGAAAAATTGACTGAAATCATTGTTCTTTCCACAATGTTTTTTTAAAGTCTGATTTATTGTTGTGCCTGTGGAGGTTTTTTTTCTCATATTCTCCTGGAGTCAAAAGTTCCTGAAGACAGATCTGAAACTACTTTTGAGTAGGTCACATGTAGCGGGGGTCATTAAGCAGTTAGATCCTCTACTCAGTAACCCTTTCACATTAATGGAAGAAAGAAAGAGTTTGTGGACTAGTCTGATAGCCTAATTACTAATAACCAGGCCTTAAGGAGGTAATGAAGACGAGGAGGAAATGAAAAGGCTACCTGTACAAGAACATCCTAAGGAACAAAGAGACTTCAAAAGCCTGGTATGACAGGGAGGGGGGCATGGAGGGATCCTAATAACAGGTTGCATTTTAGGGAGTCTCCAGCTTGTCTTTAAATTGGACTTAAGTTATGATCAGTAGTTACAAAGCCTAAAAAGAGCTGTGATCTTTGTTTGAGCTTTTTGATTCTGCAGGATGCAACAAGGGCATTCTTGTGTAACAGAAATAGAGGAAAAAATGCTATTTAATGGAGCTCTGCAAATTTCCACAAATGTTAATTGGTTTCATTTATCTGAATGCACTTGCTAAGATGGCAGACATCTGAGTTTTCACAAGTTCCATTTGGATGAGTGTCAATTCTAACTGCCATCTATGTTTCACATAGAAGGTCCAGGACTGCCATACTTACCAGCTACTGCGTTGGTTCATGTTAAGCCAGTTGAACATAAGCAAGTTTGTTCCAGCAAACTCTCTCTGTGTGATTTAGGGATTTACTGGTCCAACCCTCGAACTGCAGAACTAAACTGTTCAAACTTGCTCATGCACAACCAGCTTAAAGAGGCGCTTAATTGTGGGCTGCTATATGACATTAATATTCCATAAAGAGGGCATAATCACTATAGTAGCCATTATTAGGCAACTCCTGTGTATTCTGGGAAGGGACATTTGTTTTCAAAAGACCACTAACATTTTCAAATACTTTGCATTAATCAATAGTAAAAGTAAATATAAGAAATTTTATAACACATATAATGAGATCAAAGTGCCTCTTTTCCTACTTACTTTTGGCTTATCTTACTCTTTCCTTCCTACATAATTTGCTTTTCACTCAGAAATCTATGCTGAATTCTAACTAGCTAACAATACATTCAGCAGCTCACTCAGGTGTCCAATTATTTATTTAGCGGGGAGGATGAGGAGTCTGTCACAGCAGCTAGGTCTCCATCCAGTTTTGGGACTGCATTTTTTTGAAAGGTGAGGTAGCTCCATTGTTATTACTCCTAAAAATGTATAAATTAAATTGGGGATTGTCTCTGTGTACTGTCTATTGTCCTGTCAAGGGAACTGGCAACTCCCAGTTGTCCATTTTATTTATAGATTTCAAATAGGGGTATCAGTATGATGCAGATAAGAAAGGATGCTCATAAATCATCATATCAGGGACTACCACCTCCACCTCATATAGTGTGCCGGGGCAGAGCGCATAGACCTGTCTCTGCCGTTGGAGGCGAATACTGAGTTCATTTTTTTGAGGGGAGCGGAGGTTTGCTGCATACTTATGACTCAATTTAAGTCATTTTATTAGTATCTATTTTTATTTTTGAAATTTACCAGTAGCTGCTGCATTTCCCACCCTAGGCTTATTCTTGGGTCAATACATTTCCCAGTTTTTTGTGGTAAAATTATGTGCCTTTGCTTAAACCAGTAATAAAGACTACTAGAGTACTAGTTTCCCCCTAGATTTCCAGTACAGATATCACTTAGAAACATCTAAGTGGCAATGAAGCCACCATACTAAGCTAGTAATTGTCAAATTATGTATTGTCAAATAATGTACCGTCAAATTATGTACCACAACACTAACATTTGCAAAGTAGGAGAAGTTTAAAAAATGTTATCACTGACAACGGATCAGTGGAAAACAACTGAATGTGAAAACACCCATTGAAATCAATGGCTCAGTAAGGCATCAGTGAAAACCACTGAACCACAAGACGTGAAAAACAATGCCAGTGCGTAAGAGCCCTGTAAGCTTTTAGCAATGCATTTAGCGACTGCTGTTCTGTGCACAACACAGAATGGGAGGAAACAGGATAATATCTGTGGATGGATATAAATTGGCATTCAGAAATGTGTCAGCAGGCATGCAGGAAAAAGCCCATTCATATATTATATTCTATACATTGCACCTTAATGGTCTCACCTTGCATTTGCCTCTATGTGGATAGGCTCCTCAGTTGTAGCATTGAGTATCTCATCTCTTCCAGCAGAAGACAAGAAGACTGGGTATTTTATGGCTTTTCTCTTCATGCATCCTGGATCCTCTTATCACTACTAGACCTAAGCATCCAAGTCACCTCTGCCCTACTGCAGCTCCTTGCACTTCATGCATACACTGCAGCACTCTACATTACACTCCCCTAGGAATCTCTCCAATTCTTGCCCTGATCTAGCCTTCCTTAAAGGAATCTGTCTATTGTTAAAGTCTTCTATGCTAGATTTCTTATAAGGATCTACAGTTATTCTGCACTACTCTGCACCCTCTGTGTTCATCTATACTGTAGTTTACATTGCACCCCTCTGTCTTCATCTATATTGTACTTTACATTGCACCCCTCTGTCTTCATCTATACTGTACTGTACATCACACCCCTTTGTCTTCATCTATACTGTACTGTACATCACACCCCTTTGTCTTCATCTATACTGTACTGTACATCACACCCCTTTGTCTTCATCTATACTGTACTGTACATCACACCCCTCTGTCTTCATCTATACTGTACTTTACATTGCACCCCTCTGTGTTCATCTATACTGTGCTGTACATTACACCCCTCTGTGTTCATCTATACTGTCCTGTACATTGCACCCCTCTGTGTTCATCTATACTGTGGCTGTCATGCACCCCTCTGTGTTCATCTATACTGTGCTGTACATTGCACCCCTCTGTGTTCATCTATACTGTGCTGTACATTGCACCCCTCTGTGTTCATCTATACTGTGCTGTACATTGCACCCCTCTGTCCTCATTTATAGTGTGCTGTACATTGCACCCCTCTGTTCTCATCTATACTGTATTGTACATTGTACCCCTCTGTGCTCATCTATGCTGTACTGTACACGCACCCCTCTTGGGCTCATCTATACTGTACGTACAACGCACCCCTCTGTGTTTTATCTATACTGTACTGACATTGCACCCCTCTGGTCTCATCATACTGTACTATACAAACGCACCCCTCTGTGTTCATCTATACTGTACTGTAACACCGCACCCCTCTGTGTTTCCACTATACTGTACTGTACAACGCACCCCTCTGTGTTCATCTATACTGTACTGTACAACGCACCCCTCTGTGTTCATCTATACTGTACTGTACATTGCACCCCTCTGTGTTCATCTATACTGTACTGTACATACCCCCCTTGTGTTCGCTCTATACTGTACTGTACATTGCACCCCTCTGTGTTCATCTATACTGTGCTGTGCATGCACCCCTCTGTGTTCATCTATAGTGTGCTGTACATTGCACCCCTCTGTGTTTCAGCTCATAATCTGTGCTGTACATTGCACCCCTCTGTTCTCATCTATACTGTATTGTACATTGCACCCCTCTGTCCTCATCTATAGTGTGCTGTACATTGCACCCCTCTGTTCTCATCTATACTGTATTGTACATTGTACCCCTCTGTGCTCATCTATGCTGTACTGTACAACGCACCCCTCTGGGCTCATCTATACTGTACTGTACAACGCACCCCTCTGTGTTCATCTATACTGTACTGTACATTGCACCCCTCTGGGCTCATCTATACTGTACTATACAACGCACCCCTCTGTGTTCATCTATACTGTACTGTACAACGCACCCCTCTGTGTTCATCTATACTGTACTGTACAACGCACCCCTCTGTGTTCATCTATACTGTACTGTACATTGCACCCCTCTGGGCTCATCTATACTGTACTGTACATTGCACCCCTCTGTGTTCATCTATACTGTACTGTACAACGCACCCCTCTGTGTTCATCTATACTGTACTGTACATTGCACCCCTCTGGGCTCATCTATACTGTACTATACAACGCACCCCTCTGTGTTCATCTTTCCGGCACTCTTCTACGCTGCACTGTTCAGGACAGGATGGGGATCTCCTTACAATCTCTGCATACAATTCTTATCTTCCCTGCACTCAGCACTATATTCTGCACTCTTTTATCCTCATCTCCTCCAGTCACCTCTCCAGTGCTCTTTCTTTCCTCTTCCACAGTAGGTTGCTTTAACCTTCAGCTTCCCACCCCCCACTGCCAGCCCACCACCTACAGAACAGTGACAGACCTCCCTTACCCCCCTCATTTCCCATCTTTTTGTAACTCACCCCACCTTGTGATCAGACGCCTCCGTGTTTATACACATATCATTTTATAGTGTACTGTATATACCAATACAGTCTTAAAGCGCCGTGACAAATACTGCATGTGTGAACCCATAGGGGCACATTTACTAAGGGTTGTGCACCAGTTTTCTGTCAGACTTTGCACATTCTTTTTAGTGAAAACTGCTTGCATAGTATAGTGTCTTCAAGTGTCTACGCCACATTTGTGTTGCAAGAGACCCTTTAAAGCCCACTAAAAAGAACAACTGTTCTCACAAAAAATAAGCCCCTAACCAGATTTGTCAGCCAAAAATAAAAAAGTTATGCATATGAAAAAATGGTGATGCTAAAATGAATAAGATTTACTCCAAATTAGTTTTTATTCAGTACAATTGAATAAAATA